>JAOYSI010001438.1:2330-17101 GCA_025775065.1 Hiodon alosoides | reverse complement strand
GCCCCCCCCCCCCCCCCCGCCCCGGCGCGGCCCCCGCCCCCCCCCGCCCCCCCCCCCCCCCCCCCCCATCTTTGTTCATGTGAAAATCTAGCCGTTTGCAATTTGTTTTAACTGGATTTGCTGATTTAGGAGGAATTTGGATCATTTAAGCGTGAAGTGAGGAAAGAGAAAGGGAACCGTGTTAGTATTTTTTTTCCCCTTGAAGTGAAAAAATCAGGAAATAAACAAAAACCAGTGGTGCTTTACCTAACCAGCAGGTCTAAAGCTGTTTCAGAAAGCCATCTGTACAGATAAGCTCGAAAATGCTATGAAATTGCAGGCACAATTCCTTATTTAAATAATCATAAGCAACTTGACCGTCTATGTCATTACCAATCCACGAAGGGACATGTTTTAATGCATGTCATTGTTTCATCATTTTCCTTTAATTTTGTTACTGTAATCATTTATCATTATGTTTCGCTCTGCTCAACCGTTTATTTTCATCTTGGTGTCATCCGGTTATCCTTTTTCATTATTCCACAATCAGTTTGCCAGTGCGATCCTGTCGATGTCATGGCCGACGGCACTATGCTAAACGCGCCGGGATTGATTGACGGAGGTTTGGCGCAGCGCACAGCCCTAATTGGGGCAGGAAAGTGAAATGTGCAATTATAAGAGTCTCTGCTTTTTAAGTGGACGGGCTGCCTGAGATATGCGTGACCTTGATGAGTTTCCAGAGAATGCTGTATCTCTCTTTTAGTTTCGCCTGTTGTCCGCCGCTCCGCTGATTGATGTGCTCACAGATGCATTCTGGGGAGGCACCACGATCACTGGGAAAGTGAAAAAAATTACTTCTCCAGAAAATAAGCAAATGTAAAGTTATTGGACAATGCTGGAAGGAGTCGTGCCGTTTTAAAAAACCATCGATTTATGACTGAGAGAACCGAACCTTTGGCAACTATCTTTCACAGCCAAGGGATGCAATAAAAACCAAGGCCGCCCGATGATCACCTGACACCATTCCAACATAAAGATTATTATCTGCATATGAGGGGCACACAGCACCTGTGGGAGGTGAGGAGTGGGGAGGGGCGGGCCGGCCGAGGCAAGGCAGGGAATTCTCCAAACGACCCTAGAGTCTCTAGAGTCTCTGGACTCTTTACACAGAGACGCAAACATGAGGTTCCACAGTTGCGATACGAGTTTCCCCTCTGCCTCTTGCTGAGAGGTGTGAGTGCTAAAGCCCACTGCTGTGGTAATGAGACCCCATGCTATTATGTAAATGAATATTACATTATCCCTTGTACCATGACATAATGCTAAATCAATTTACTTCTTAAAACGTGTAATATCTCCACCCGAGAACCCCTGAATATTTTTTTGTAGATGCGTCATTTTCAGTTCCTGTGGTGGTCCAAGGCATTTGGAGGACAGCCTTGCCTTGATCATTTCCGTAATGAGGAAAACATAATGTGAAGGGCATTAAACTGTGCCAGGGCACTTAAGCCCTTTTCCCGTTGTCATTAGAAACAGTCCCACTCGATGAGATTTCACGTGACGCATTCACCGCTGCAAACCGCATAAGAACAATGTAACCTTTCAAATATATTCAGATAAGATCCTTCCAAATTTTGCCTTAGACCACTTAAAAAATATATTACTGTTACTGTTTTTGTAATGCACAACATGAAACTAAAAAGTAGCCTACCCAAACAAAGTAGCACAACTTACACCAATAAATAGCCGAATTTCAAGAATCTGCTTCTAAGCGAATATTTATTGAAGGTGCGTTGTTTGGTCTAATGAGCTTAAGGGGAATAATTTCACGTTGACATTTCACGTTCATGACAACAATTCTGAACCAAAGAACGATATTTATCGTGTTTCTAGTGTATCCTGAGCAATACACAGGGATGTTGAAACGGTTGCGTCTTCGTGTATGAAAGCTGTGAATGTTTGTAATATGTTTTGTGTACCTCCTCTTGACTGAACTAATAAATTAGCTGCTCTAGTTTTGTTGCACTTTGCGCATTCCACTTTTATTTGTATTTGCAGGTTTTGGTAGCATTTCAATTCGCAAGTTTGGTCAACGCACGAGGTCTACGTGCTGATTGCCATCTGAGGGATGGGGTAAAAGCCGGAACGAGACGGAACGGCCCGGAACGGTACTTTAATAAATTCAATTGCTTTAAAAAACAGTATATTTTTCGTCGTCTTTGCACCTTCGGAACGTAGAGTTCCATGAGCTTCTTTGGGGATAAAAATAGGTTTTTGGCCGTGAACGGGTTAATGACAACACGTTATTAATCGGTTCTGATCGGCGAAATCTTCTCCTCACGTGTGTGCAACTTTCTGTGCTGTTTTTTAAAGCAATTGATTTAATTGAAGTGCCGTTCCGGCCCGTTCCGTCTCGTTCCAGCTTTTACACCATCCCGCCATCTGATCGTACTCATACACCTCAGCTACTGCAAAGTGAACTATTAAAACAAAATTAAACACGGGTACAAAACGATAAAGGACCGCATTAAGAAAAAAATGCCCGGCTGACTAAATTGGCGCTGATTTGTATTACCTGCGGTGAATGAGCGGAACAATACAGCATGGCATTCGGAAACGGGCTATATTGTTTATGAAGACCCCAGTCTGGTAGCCGGGGAGTTTATTTTTTGTCAGCGCGAAAGGGCCGAGGATAACTGAGGTGTTTCGGAAAGTGGAGACTTCTTTCTACCAGGACCTCAAGGTGATTACCGAGGTTTATTTTATTTTTTTATTTTTTTTCTTGTTAGCTCTGTCATCCACTTAACTCCAAATACAGCAAAACGGCCCTAATTCACTTCAACCAGTTTTTCAGTTAACACAGCCAACTTAAGCGTACTCCTCCTTCACGTTTCAGAGGGCTGAATACACAAGGGGAAACCACACCATTACACCAAGTATCAATAATCGCCAACATTTAGAATTGGGCCATATCTCCTCAAATTCAATCCAATCATTATTTTGTGACACGCTATAAAATATATTTCGTTCTATTAAACTACATGTTAACATGTGTGCTTCGAAAAAAAAGTCATTCTTTGTTTGTGTGTAATATATATATTTAATATATATATATATATATATAACACCAGCCTCGGCCCCATCAAGTACGTTCTGTGGGAAAGTGTGTTCACTGTCTCACAAAGCATTATTCGTGAAGAATTTTACTGCATAACATAGAGCAGGATCAAACGTTTCCCAAGCTAAAATACACTACTCAGGAGCTGTTTTAATGCAACATCTTTTAATTTGTCAAAACTATTAAAAGGAGTCCAGAATTATGAAGATTGAGTTAATTATAACTATTAAGAGCTCACTTTTAAAATTTTGCACGAAGTTTGGTATTTAGTCTCCAGCTAATGACACCTATTGGAGGCCGAGGGAATTTCAAGGTAAGTTTAGGTAAAATGTATAATTGTTTAGGAAGCGTCCTTCTGGCTATTTGAAAGTTTGGAATAGTTTCTGCTGGCGCTGATCGGGGGAAGAGGATTGTGGTAAGGCGGCAGGCAGATAATAATGAAGGCATACCTTTCAACGTCTCGCGCTCATCCTCATCTTGCGAATCTCGGCATTTTAGAAACATAGCTGTGAGTTACAGTAAGATACAGTACATGCAGTAAAGTTAATGCAGATGGTATGTATTCGCGTAAAACATGACTGTTTCATCCGATTTAATTATACAGAAATCTAGATGTACTTTGCGCTTGCATAAAACCGAACGACCGAAGTTAACGCCAGAAAACTGTCATTGTTCTGCGAATTCATTGGCACTTATTGACGAAGCAGAAATCATCATTTTGTTCGTTAAAATGCAGAATGAAAGGTTAACTCCTGGAGAGAAAGGTGCTTTTTTTATTGCGGCTTTGCACAGTGTAGATATCGTTGGATAACCGAGGACACATGCTATTCCTGGATAAGCTGTCCTTTACTGAGCAGTTCTTCGGATGTTGTGTTGAATTCAGTGTCGACATGGTCAATAAACGTGGTTATCTTCGGGGTTTCGTTATGTTTTTTAAATAAATAATTACAGTTATATATTATATATTGTGTGTGTGTGTGTGTGTGTGTGTGTGTGTGTGACGACACCCTCTCTTACCTGGCCTGGACTGATAAACACCCCCTTTTGTGGTGAACGATAGACAGAACAGTTTAGGTATTATGTTACCGTGCACTACATGTTTGTCGCCAATGTGAGTCGTTTTAATTCTATTTAGGCAACATGTGTAATTTGTAGTATGTAGTAAAATTGTGAGATAATGTAATATTAAAAATCTCTCTGTGCAGGGAATTAAGAATGATATTTTGGATGAAAGCTTGATTTTAAAAAACATTCTAAAGCCTCTGGTGGCCCTCAACATATTATTGCAAATATTATTACTATTTTTATTACTTCTATTCTATAATAAGTTATATTGTGTGCAATGTATTGTCCTATTTAGTGATGAAAATGTGAGCCTTAAACTTTTCAGTCAGAACTGTTCGGAACATTGATTATAACGACTCTGAATTATTCGTCCGTGTTTAACGTGTTTTAGAGAATGAGATTCTCGTTTGCTTTGCGTTTCCTTGGTGTTCTGGTGCTATAACTATTTTATATAATACACCTTTGTTTTGGGAAGCAATATGCAAATCCAGAAACCTAGTAGTAGGATTTCTATTGGTTATACTAGTTATCTAATGACAATATCTGACGATTCTGCTGATTTATTTATTTAATTTGATTTTTGATTTTTTTTTTTAACTCCCCGAGACATGTCTGGAGTATCTCACTGTTTATCTCAATGAAATGCTTCGTTTTATTACTAAATGTAATTGCAGTATTTCTTTAAATATTGCTCTAAGGCCGAAAACCACTTTCCACAGTGTTCACTATTCTACGGTGTCCCTCATGTACATTCGCCAATGTAATTCTTCTAACTTGTTGGGGGATTGGTGTAACAGGATTAAATGGACGATATTAAAGTTTTAAATCTTAAATTGTTGACACATACCCGTGTGTCTGGCAGAGGGAATAATAAAAATGTAAAAAAAATCCCAAAGGAGTATTGAGCTAAGTATTTGCTCAAGATTTAGTTTTTGTCTGTCTACAAATGAGTTTTTAAAATTCATTATTCACATTTCAAGCTTATAACAAAGCCAGTCTTTTTCTATTTGTAACACAGGGATTGTTTCATTGAGGCCTTGATTACTTTTATACGGTTTTGTGGTTTCTCTAATACACATGATAATTTTGTATTTCTCTGTGTAGGTTCATGTTAGTGTACTTCTGAGCTCAGTGGGTGTCTACAGGTGACATCACTAAATATTGAGTAAATCCCCCGGAAGGAAGGTTGCTATTGTGATTGTGTCATATAAAGTTTTTGGGCTATAATAATATTGTTAAAAGCCAAGAGGTTCGAAAACTGAATGTTGGTATGCCCCCGGTGGTGTCTCCTGAGTGCGGAGTTGCATGGAAGTTCTGCTAATTAAGGGTGTTAAAAATAGTTATAGCTTCGGTGAAAGCGAACGATGCCGTGGAACGTTGCCGGGCCTGACACAGTTAGCTCTGCGCTGCGACACTCGGAGCACTTGGACGTGTGGTTGATTAGGTAACACTGGAGCAGCTGTGAACTGTGTGCTTTGTAACTGGAGTGTTTATATATTTAATGGCTATTGCATTATATGCTTATTAGTTATAAAAACGGGTAGGACACAAGACTACACCTTCTAGCTATCAGAATGTGTTGTAACAAGTAAAATACACGAGAGTCTGGACACGAGTTTTCTAGACCACGTACTGTCACAAATCACAAAACGGGAATGCTTCGGATATAGGAAAAAAAAAAAAAAAACCGTCAGCTGCAGGCTCTGAACACGTTTTGACTGGCGATTACTCCCAGGCAATTGTCTAGAATGTTAGCTTGTGTTTTTAGCGGAGTTTGCTGAGGTTGTCTGTAAAAGTCTTCCATGGACAAGATGTTATTTATTGGAAATCAATGAACAGACGTACTACCTGAAAGGGCAATGCACGGTCTACTCATTTCTCATAAGCAATTGCAATGTAGGATGGGAGATTTCTCGTCTTCACACTGCCTCTCTTTGCTAATTCCTTTTATTTCATATTTATCTCTCATTTTATTGTTGCTTTTAATTCTTATTATGATTTTAGTTTTTCTAGCGGCTTTAGAAAATATTCCCAAAACACAAAACCTGTAGAACACAGCCAGATCTTTTTCGGTGGTGTTTTACACAGAAAAAACACAGCTGCTATTTTCGAAACTAATAATCCAAGGTTGTATAAAAAAAACCTGTTTATTTTCTTGTAATAGTTTAGATAACCTTAAACTACATTAGTTTATGACAGAAAATGACAGATTTCAAATTGTTGTATAGATAAACCTATGAACCGCGATGTGTATGATAAAAAATGGTACTTGTCCAAAATTTGCCAGTTTTCACTCAAAAGTGTTTTTGAAAAGAGTTCTAAAAATAATGTATAACTATATTTGGCCAGCTAACAGTGTACTTAGCAGGATGACTCATTGACTCTGTTTGTTTGTACACGCACCCCAACCCCTAAACTTAACCTGTCCTCAAATATACGGACGTGGCCAGGCTGGTGGGGCCGCATTCGAAATGTAAATCCGTGTCGATGGAACAAACAAAGCGCTTCGGGTTAATGCCATCTCCAGGACAGGATTAGGTTTGCGAGTCAATAAGGGGGCGTGCGGGTCAAGAGCTCAGCTAATACACTGGCCCAGTGTGTGAGGCTCCACTGAACTCGGGCTTGTGATAAACACACTCTGCTTAAACGCTCTGGCCACATCCAGAGAGATGCCACACTCTGGTTGTGGACAGAACGGATTATATAGATTTATCTGCTTTGTTCGTTTGACGAGCCCTCTTTCTGAGCGAGGGCAACTGGTTTTCCGTTCGACCTCAGCTCAAAATATAAATCAAACGCCTTACTGTGAGTACTTGTGAGTAACAAAACGACTTCAAATGTGTACTGTGGCAATGTGGGTAACTTTTAATTTTTTTAACATTTTAAATGTTTTTGCAAGAACATTCCTGTGGCGACACAATGTAATATCCTTGGATGATATGAAGATCCGGGGCTGTATGTATCAAGCCGCTGAGAGGGAACAAATTGTCTTAATTCTGCGAACATTTTGAGAGTGGAGGAAATTCAGCCCTACGCTCAGTATTTGATAAAATGATTTATCAAAGTTCTTAAACCCGAGGAGCACTCCTAACTTGGCAGGCATTTAAGAGACCTCCCAAGCTCTACAAACTGGGTGAGGAGATGCCAGCAGACGGCTGCGTCCAGTGATCTGTGATTTGTCCATTCCTGAGAAGGGCACACTTATTTTATTAGTCACTAAGGTGAGATAATTGACACATTTAATAGTTACCATTTAATATGTTGCAGAACATTTAAATGTAGTCAAGTATTTTTCAACATTCCAAAGTAATTGCTACGTAATTACAGTAATTGGCTGATTGTGTGAAACTGGTAAGAGACATGACGTGTCATCAGGTTTTCGGGTTTTCGGTTCCTCACCATGCGTAAACACTTGCTGAGATCGTTTTGCGAAAGTTACTATTACACTTGTCTGTACGTGGATGATTGACTCTTACTTGCAGCTAACAGCGAAGACCCTTTTAACCTCTAAACCCACTTTTTACAGGATTCTGAGGAGCTTTTCTGGGATGTTTTTATACATGCATGCCTGATCTGTGGAGATTCACCAATGTGCCCGGCCAGTACTCTCCAGCCGTGCATCATGATGAATGGTTTCTCTGTAATGACTTGCCACTCATGGACAGAAAAGATCATTTCTGTATCAAATAAAACTATTTCTTAATTTTTTTTTATTAGGTATGTACGCATATCAATTGTAAACGTGTTATTTATTTATTTTTTCCGTCTTACCGGGTATTATATTTATTGGAGAAAAGCAACGGTTCTTGACAGAAATCTTCCTTTTATGCATTTTTATGGTGTTGGAAATTATTTTAACACACTAGTGTTAGTCACTGATTTGACATGGTTAGCTTAGAACTTTAGGCCTGAGGCAAGATTTATAGTCAGGGACCCCACCATCACGCCGATCAGGCCCAGACATTTATGGCACCTCTGATGCCCGGGCTTGGGGCATCAATCGTGCCTTCCCCCCCATGCTCATTGCCAGCCCTGGATGTGGTAAATCGAGCGCAGTAAACGGTTTGTTTTGCGCAGGGCTCAGTAATTGGGTTTTATAGACAGAGTCGGCGAACACCCCCCCCCCCCAGCCCCCCAGGCAGTGCCTGAGGCACCGCTGGCTGTAGTGGGAGGATCTGAACAGGCGTATGTACGCGCCGGCCAGGATGGGCTGGGCAGCTGGGGGTTGGGTAGTGGGGTTCAATGCACCATTTCTTCCACTCTCGCTCTCTCACCCCGCAGGAATGAATAATTCAAGAAACAGACATCGAAGAAGTCAGCACCCATAGCCTGGGGCTTGATGGCTAGTAAAACCTCACTGTTCTGCACAGCTCCTCACAAACTCATGACGACCTCCACTGCAAGACACACAATTGGAGACTGTGTGCATAAGGAGAAGGCATTGTATAAACCGGCTGTGCGCGGGACAATTCCAAAAATACTTATGGCAGAAATGTGTGATAGCACTCTTTTTTTGCCCCATCGTATCTGCTTATATATTGTGCTGCTTTGTTTAAAATCCATCATGAATCCAAACAGAAGGATCCATCAATACATCCAAAAGCTAATATTACCAGTAAGCTGCCTTCGAGTGTTTGTAATACGACGCTTATTTGATTGTGGTTTTCTTGGGCTAATGCTTTCCTGCCAGGCTTGGAAGCGACAGCCGTTCTACTTAAAAATGATTCATTAAGCATTGTGTAAATTCCACACTGCCGTATCGGTTTGGAAGCCGGCTTAAATCGAATGGCTTCACCCCGGGGGTTGTCTTGTGACGGAGTGTGTGTGTGTGTGTGTGTGTGTGTGTGTGTGTGTGTGTGTGAGATCGGAAAAGGGCTCCTGCCCGTCGAAGAATGGACACTGTTCGGAGGGTAAACGTGTCCATCAGCCACGTTTGACAGGCCGGGATTCGTGGATGACAGTTCAGAGCAAACCAGTCTAACTTAAGACTTCATTGAACACCCTTTACACGGAAACATGCATGCCAACGGGTTTCGATTTAGACACTAAAATACGAATCTGTATTAACTCCAAAAAGATTGCTTCATCTTTATTATTGTTATATTGATATTACTAGATATATTTGCGCATGCATAATTTTTGTACAAAATAAACGAAATGCACATTTCGAAGTAAGTTGCAAAATTACTAAGTAATTAAACTTAAAGTAAGTAAAATTTCATAATTTTACGTAATTTATACATAAGAAAGGGGCAAGTACACATTATGCTTATAGATACACACACATATATATATATATATATATATAAGTATACTGTGTACTTGCCCCTTTCTTATGTTTATAGAGTAAGAGACTAACCATGCCATATAAACCACTATTGTGTGTATGACACACTGTCCTTTCTCTAGGTTGCATCTCAATGCATTTTATAAAGACCTGGAATTTTGAAAACGATGCAATGAGTTTCGAAAAGCACATGCCTGGGTTTTTACCTGTGGGACTACAGTTGCCCAGACAGTGTGTACATTTGCATCACCGTCAGTCCTTTTGTGGTGCGCGTATGTGTGTCTGTCTGCAGTGTGTCTGAAAATTAATCCAGTTTTAATTTGAAATGCATATTTCTCTTGGGTACTTCCGCTCTGTGCCCGATTGGGATGTCAGATTTAAGCACATTGTTATAGCGCACGTGTGCCACAAGATTTTCACGCTTGACTTTGCTTTGCTTTAAAATTGGCATTGTGTTATCCCTTTGTCACAAACACCAAAGACGCTCACTAACCGCTCTCGCCCAGCAGCGGGACTGAAATGGTGCCGCAATTTTAAAAGGTTAATTAAAATTGGCATACCATATTGACACCATGCAAGTTAAAAGGTGAAAGTTAAGAAAAGCAGAATTAAATTATAATGAAAACAGTCCCTCAACTTTATTCCCTTAATCACTGAACCTTCTTTTTTCATTAATTGAAGATAATTATAGGTTTTTAATTTCCTAATGTAGGTTACAAGGAAAAGAAAATGTCTTGGGTGAAGGAGTGACGCAAATTAAGACCTAGGCCTGTGTTTATATCCTAGTCTAACTGTGCTGATTAGAAATCCAGTACTTTCAAGGCAGACGACAGTGGACAGTTAGTTTACAGTAGAATAAATGTATCGAGATATATATATATTATATATATATATATATTTTTTTTTTCTGTAACCATATTTAATTATCCTGGCTATGGAAATGTACATTTTGGTTGGCCAACATACAGGGAATCAAACTTGATGTACCAGGGATGGCCAGTAGGGGTCCTGATGGAATACCTTCACCAGTTTCTCAATGTTAATGATGGTCATGTGTGGAGAGCCTCCCTAAACAGCTAAGGCGGGCTGGACTCCCGGCCACTGAAGAATATGATGGCAGTGAGGCGGAGCGTGAATCTCTCATTTCAGTCGCGATGGGATGACCTGCTAAAAGTCATTCGTACCTGCGTCATGCCTGTGGTTTGTGTTTTTCTTGTGTCTTGATCCTGTTCACACACATTAGCAATTTTCTATGTTATCTTATGCATTAGCTGGGATGTTTTAAATCCAGCCCACTTCTTCTTAAATCAAACACTCCGCTTATTTCCGATATTTAATCAGAAATCAGAATTCACTTCAGCAGGTCTTTTGTTTTTAGCGTTTTCTCTCTGGAAGAGTTCTTTATTGTTTTAATGAGCTCTTTCTGTGCATGCATGTAACTGTGTGAGCATGTCAGATTAGTTCTGCCATGTGGATCATTTCTTTTACTGTGTACCAAATTATCCTCTTCCTCACACTCCACACGGCTCCTGCCGTCAGCTCACTCGCAAACTCACTCATGCACATACGCACACACACATGCACGCACACACGTGCTCACGCGCACACACACGTGCACGCACACACACTCACTCACGCGCACACACTCTCACGCGCACACACTCACTCTCACACGGACACTCACACTCATGCACATAGGCACACACACTCTCATGCACACTGTTTTACGTAGAGTGTAGTGTAGTGTGTATTGTATCAATAGTGTCGCTGTGTGTAGAGTAAATGTATCTATTTGTGTGTACACAGTGGGTTTCAGTGTCTCCGTTGTGTAGAGTGAAATTCAGCGTTAAAACTTTCCCATTCCTAGAAATAGTGTTGCCATTTTGTTCATTTAATTTTCTAACGCTTACGAAGCTGGAGGTGAGAGAAGTAGACCAACACCATGAATCATCAAGGCTTTCATTGCCGCATTAAGTCATATAATCATAAAATCATTAAAAAAAATATCAAGGATCTGCATTAAACACCACCTGATTCATTCAGCATGTGCCAATGACTCATGACATTTTGATTACATTTCCAGCTAGTGGACATTTTACTTAAAAGCATTCTTGATGTTGCTAGCTGTATTTGCAACATCCTGCCTTCTTTGGCAAGTTTAATTTTTGTGATGGAAATCGCCTTATAAAATCCAACACTATCACACTCTGAAAGCTAGCAATGTTTTTCTCAGTGGCATTTTTAAGGTGAGATTTATCTCTCTGTCATAAAACCTTTGTGACCCTCCTTTTGTTGTGAATCACATACCTTGGAGTTTGCCTTTTCTTATTCATTCGATCAAGCCTGGTACTTCTGGTTAGCATCACCGTTTGGGTTTTGTATTTCGATCTGATTTCACCTGGAGTTCAGAACTGAAGCATTGGACATCAGCACAGTAGTGATATTGTTTAACAGCGTGCCATGAAATATTTTTTCCCTACCAAGTCTGATTTCCCATCCTGGTCAGGAAGCCTGACCTCTGCCCTCTTGCTCCTCCTCGCGCACACGCCCGTCTGGTTCGATGACTCTCCCGATCGCCCCGGCGAGCACGACTTGATCCCTCCTTCTCGGCCCAGCCGTTTCGGAAAACCCGCTGCCGTCCCCACTTTTATTCTTTTATTTTCCCTGGGGTTTTTATCTCTCATACTTTTAATTGCGGTGCGGCGTCACCCGGGGGGAGAGAGAGTGGGTGTCGTCTGCTGCTGTTGTGTCGCGTGGAAAGGAAATCAAATTAAAAGGCCTGACCCTGGAATAATACAGCATGCCTTTCATTGACGGAGGAGAGTTTTAAAAGCAGTGATATTCCCATTGTATAATTAATGGATTTTCTTCACGCTAACACCGGTGCCAACTTGGTCGACCGTGAAATGCATAAATGACAATGGCCCCCTTTTCATTTCACAAATGCTACAACTTACCCTACTTAGAGAGGCTCTCCATAGGCGATCGTCATTAAGAGTGTGGCACTGACCCCGGCTCATTCTGGCATTCAGACTACGCTGCTGACCTCTTACCGGTCACTGTCGTTTGGGATTGGGGTTTCTTAATGCGCAGCCGTCATCCGGACTCACTCATCCTGTTCACTCTGTCAACGGTGCCACCTTTTGTGAACCACGCAGCGCAGAAAAGGCCTTTCATTTTAGAGGCTCCGCGTCAGTCACGCGTGTTACTTGCCACGGGTCCTCTATTTTTGGTGTGCTGTCGGGTCCTCAAACGTGGACTTCGTTAGCGTCACGATACGTTCGCCTCAGGGGCGGGCGTCTCCTTCTTATCGGACGGCGACATTAGCAGAGCAAATCGATAAGTGAATAAGGAATGAGCTCCGCCGGCGCGGCCCCGTGCCGAGACGTTCTCTCCAGGCGAGGTTTACCCGGATGCCGCCGCGCTCCGCTCAGTCAGGCGGAACCCCAGCGCCCATCCCTCTTCCACGCCGTCCAGGAGCCCAGGCATTAGCTATTCAGCGTCACCGGGAGAGCGGAGGTGAAGCAGGCCCTAAATCAAGGCGGCTGGGGCATTGTTAAACTCGTGCTCAGCGACCGGGCCGCCGGGGCTTTTCCGAAGGCTCGCTCTGTAATTCCGCTGAATAGGCATATCATGAATTTAACAGGGAAGGCTGGGTAATGCGCCAGGGTTTCTACTGAGCGCTTTATCAAAGTCAACGGAGTACATTAAGCAGATCTACAAGGCCATATGAATGTGTGCCGCAGCAGTGTGGGATTTCTCGCCTCCTAAACAAAATTACCCGGTCAGGCTAAGGGGGCCGTTTGCGTTGCAGGCTCTTATCACTGGAGGTTTGGACAGACCAACTGCAAAACCTTGCTGCCGCACCCGCCAACGTTGCGGCTGTTCTCTTCAGGAAGGGGCAGCTGGTCACCCTGCGTGCCTGCTCATTCAGTCTCTCCTGTGGCTGTAATGTTGTTTGTGAAGGCCTTTTTGCGTTATGGAAGGTGATATGCAGTGGCGTCGCCTGCAGTTCAAATCTTAATTCAATGCAAGTTTTTCTTTTTCCTTTTTTTTATTGCTCTTGTGTTGTGAGATGCAAAGCATTCTAAAATACTGCGGCATTGCCAGATGAAAGGGTTATTATATTGTATTTTTAGGTTACTTGCGTTGTGTTGAGGTGTTGCCTGTGGTAAGGGGTAGCAATTGTGACGTAGTTTTGTATGCGGTAAGGGGCAGTCATTGTGACGTAGTGTTGTATGTGGTAAGGGGCAGTCATTGTGACGTAGTGTTGTATGCGGTAAGGGGCAGTCGTAGTGACGTAGTGTTGTATGCGGTAAGGGGCAGTCGTAGTGACGTAGTGTTGTATGTGGTAAGGGGCAGTCGTAGTGACGTAGTGTTGTAAGTGGTAAGGGGTTGTCATTGTGTTGCGATGTTCTTCCTGGTAAAATGTTGTCATTTACCCACGATACCCCGCAGTAAAGCGTTAGCGCACTGTGGTATCGCCTGCAGGGAAGCGTTGTCACTGTGCTGTCGAAGTAGCAGGAGCAACGCTGTAGCTCAGCGATGCTCTCTCAAGATGAAACGGCCGGCTGCCGCTGCGGTTGATCCGGCGTTGCCAGGGAAACCCCCTCAGCTGAAGCGGGAGGCGGTCGCCTGCTCTCTCTCATCCAGGATCCTCTGTGCTTCAGTTAAGTGTTCTGCTGCTGGCAATTATACCCAAAGTGTGGGGTACGGGGCAGGCCGCGTTTTAATGTCGTCCCCAATTAAGCAGTGTCAAACAGTCACGTTGTTAAGAAAGCCGGAGCTACGCGTCTCCTGGTAAAGGGCGGGCCGAGGAATCCGGATATCCACTTGGCTTGTCCTTTCCCTGGGGTAGGAGCTGCTCCTGGTCCTGACTGACTCTTTTGATATGTGATGCACTTAGATATTTGCAGCGCCAACCCACTGCCAGAAGTAAACGCTCCCTACGTCTGCTTTTAACCAAAGCACACGTAATGCTTCTAGCATTAAGATTTCTCCACTAGACGCTTTTCAAGAAAATGTTGTTCCGTAAAAGACATAATTTCCAAAGTGACATGGATAATTACACTTGTTGACTTTTACCAGTCTATCCATGTAAGTCCAGTCTATCTCGCGTGTTGGATTTCATCAAATGTATGTGATGCATTCAAACCAACAGTGATTTAAATCACATCCCTGTGATTTCACTGTGAGGTCTGTAGCACACTGACACGCGTCTCTCTGCAGTCCTCCCTGTGATTTACACTGTGAGGTCTGTAGCACACTGACACGCGTCTCTCTGCAGTCCTCCCTGTGATTTACACTGTGAGGTCTGTAGCA
>JAOYSI010001437.1:0-17101 GCA_025775065.1 Hiodon alosoides | reverse complement strand
CTAATACAGTACTGTGCAACAGTCTTTGCCATGCGTAAAAACATTCTGTAAAGCGAAGATGCTTTCATAAATAACTAAATTAAATGTTTCTAACTATAAAATAATACTATAAACGGCAGTAAACAGTAAAAAATAAATAAATAAATAATCTAGGGTTCCTAAGAATTTTGCACGGTACGGTACATCTCGACTTCGCTGTGTCAATATGAGTCCCACCACAAGCAGGGAGGGTGAGGATGTCTGAATAGTCTCCTCCAATCTCAGTTGCTTTTGGGTCACAGCTTGCATGAGAGGTTCAGGGCGTGATCTGCAGAATTATTTTACTGTAGTAGTTTGCATAACTAAAAATGTTCTCATTGGGAATGTTCCGAGGTATCTGATGTTATACTCACATAAGACACATAAGTATAAAAAGGTTCTAAAGGAGTTTCTCAATGGTATTAGCCATGAGCCAGGACAAAACCTGCCGTTTAAGCCACCCCAGACCGGGCAGTACTCTGTCATGTGCTCTTGCAATCAAAATCAGTACGGATTTCAAATTCATGAACTCCAGATCTTAGGGCTCATTCTGCACTCGGGCGAGTACCTTTACTGACTGTGCAGCTCAGGAGGCCATGTAGGGTGTATCGCTTTTTGAGCTGTTCAATAAAATGGCCTTGCCTGTTGCCTCGGTGTCTTGTGTTATAGTCACATCCCAGGCCTTCTTGCCATGCCTGGCACTATGCCAGATTGGGAATATCATTTTTTTGTGGAAGTCCCATTTCATCTTCTCAGCCTCCTAGTGGCTAGTGGCTCTCTGGTCCGGTTCCTCCGTCTACACTAGCCGCCATTCTGGCACTTTGCAGATGTCCAACTACTTATTGTCATGCCCACTGGATCTCACTCTTACACGTCTTGTGACAGTGCTGTCTGTCAGCAGTTGTTGTAGCAATTAAGCTGTCATTGTAACTCCGCACAGGCCTGATATCCACCAACAGTAATGTGATCAGACTTATGGAACATTGGTTAAACATTTAAACGGGTAAAATAAATGAACCTAGAGAAAAAAACATGCAAATGGTGTCAATTACGAATCAAAAGTCAGGTTGCCACTGCTGTTTGGTAGAAAATTTTCTTCCGTTTGATTTTGAATCTTTTTGAATACTGTTCTGTTGCACACGTTTGTCAAAGAGAAGACGCTGTTTTAAATGTCCTTCCCTGCATGTCTGCCCACAGCACGGAAGCTGCAGTAGTCAGTTTGTGACACTGCATTTGGTCGCTCTGATGAAAACTATAGAAACTTCTGCCGTTGCTTTGAAAGTGAAATTGCTTCAAAAGCCCTGCACTCTCTCGAGCGACGGAGGCGAAGTTAAAAGCCAGTAAGAGGGGCAGTAAATGAGGTGGCACACTACTGAGGGATGTTTGAGTAGCCCCTTAAAGGTCCATCATCTCCCCCCTTGGATTTTGATGTTAGGCTTCCTCCCTCTGCAGCTCCTTCTGGAAACATTGCCAGATGTCCAGTGGAGAACCAGGAATATCCTCCTTCCCTTTTTGTGCTCCTTCTGTGAACTGATACTATAGATATGGCATGTAAAGAGATTGGACATCTGATTTGGGGAGAGGAAAAAAAAAACATTTTAAAAATTCATTCAGACTATTAGTGGCATGATATGTCTGAAGACACTAAGACCTGCTGTTGGCCTTGCCCTGATTTGTGTACTCATTAATGTATTGAAAATAAAGAGGGGGATATTATGACCTACAGTACACCGGTGGTCGAAGGCCCCTGGACTAACCTGCAGATCTTTTCCATCCATTGAGGAGTGTTACATTATTTACAGCAGGTCATGACAATGGTCAAACTACAGCAAAAAATAGTTTTGGGGAAAAACCTTGATGCTGGCGGGGTGTTCTAACATCAGATAAGTTAAACAACGGGGTGAATCTATCCCAGCACCAGACAAAGCTGCCAGGACTCAAATAACACCAACACATTGCTTGCCACATCGGGTGTTCTGGGATTTTATTTTTTGTGAGAGATTCAAGCAAACTATGAAACTAGGTTTGAGAAATGTTTGGGAGGCAGATCCCAGTTGGGTGTCGTATTCTTTCACCATTGCATCTTTGCTCCAGTGATTTGATGATCAGTAGACTTTGGTAACTGATATAAATGATGCTACACACGCCTTTCCTTCTTTATCAAAATCGGAGAATAAGAAAGAGATCTCCTCCTCACAGACTTTGATTGATAAATTACAATTTTTTTATTCATTATGACCTTCCTTCAGTGAGGGCTCAGAATTTTGTCATCAGAAGGTGCTGACTTTAATGATACTTTCTGACACGTGATTGCTCAGGATTAGAGGTTCAATGTTGCAGCCAGTCCAAAAAAAAAAATCACATTGTTGTCATCGTGCAGCATATGATGTAACTGGATTAATGATGTACCCGTCAACGTGTTACCAAATAGATTAGATCGTTCTAGTGTTAAATCTTTGGCTGTTTAAATATGCATATGCATGAATGGGACAAGTTTGTAAAGTGTCATGTATGCTTTCTTAATCTTTATATTTTTCTAGTCTTTTCCATTTCATGCGGGCTCATCTTCTCATTCGTTCTCAAGTCTTTAACATTTATTTATGAAACCATTCCACCAATTCTCATTATCATTAACCTTTTTTATACTTTTTTTCAGAGCTGTTAATAGGTTGAAAAATACAAATTCAATCTTGGCATCTGACATTCGCTACAACCAGAAAATGCATCAGGACTGAATGGAGTATAAATAACCAATGACCATGGCTAATAAAGACAGGAGGCTGGATCAGACCCTTACTTCTGAAATACAAAATGAAATGCACCAAATGTGTCATTTCAGACCTTTATACTTTTTACAAACGGAAAAGAATACCGACACATCATAGCCCTTGCCCAGAGTTTAACATAATACTTTTCAGAACACCCTTTCAGTTTTTTCTTACTTCATGCAGCTTTGCATTAAGCTCCGATCAAATCCATGTGAAATCCAACAACCTTGCTCGTCCTCCAGATTAAAGGTACTGTAGTAATTGTGAATTCTGGTAGAATTTTACCTGAGAGGGTGTGGGGGGGTTGGAACTGGGAACACGAGAGACGCAGGTGTCTGAATTTTATTCCCCATAATACCATGGGGTTTGTAACCAAGTGTGCAAAATTGGATTTAATGTTCTTTCCAGGACCCCTGAAGTGTTGTAGCATAATGAGGGAGGGGTGGCGAACAACACGGGCTCCCTCCCCTCTTCCCCATGTAAGGCATTTGCAATGTCCTTTTCACTTCCGTTTGTGGTCGTACCGTAAAGCAGAGTAATTGCGTTAGCTCAGTCATCATGCCTGGATGCCTTTTCCACTCCCTTGTTTGTGATGCCCCGGAGAGGGGTTAGTAATGTGTCAGACCTGGACTGTGGTTAGGGCTTATTTGTGTCTCCTCTGAGAGCTAATTCACAGGTGTTGCTCCTCGGGTGTTAATATGTTTAGAATTCGATGGAGTTTAGATTATTTTTATTGTGTCCCTTTAGGGAATAAGAGGGCAATATGATTTGGGGCACATTCCTCTAAGGGACAGGGACAAGACGGTCCCGTTCCACAAAAATGTGGTAGCTGCGTAAAGTAGTTATTAGGGGATTCAACTTTTCACAAGTTGAATATTAGAATCGCAGGCATGACAAGCGTTTGTTCCCTTCGGCAACACATTTGCCAACTGTGACCGGGAGTTCTGGGGCGGCTTGAGTCGATCGCTGTTAGATCTCGGCTCACAGCCAACAGCAACTCCCGTTGGTGCCCGTACCCTGGCAGTGCCTCTCCAGTAGTCAGTGCCTAATCCCCTGTGTGAGTTGTGTTGCCTGTAGTGTGTCACGTGAACTGGGAGATGAGTGGAAAAAGGAGCAGCTCGTGTTCTTTTCTTGTTTCCACGTGTGATTGCTCTGGCAATTCCTAATCAGGGAGAAAAATGACAAAAAGTGATTGGCAATCACACATCTTATGGCGAAAAATAAAAAAAAAGGGTCTGTATGCAAAGCAAACAAATGGAGTGCAATGCTATTTCTTGTCATCAGGGACAGTTCATCTTTCTTCCCAGGGCAGCCGAGAGGGTGTGCTTCATTAGAAACTGGAGTAGCACGGAGGATGAAAGCCAGTTCCTCTTGTGCTCAGGCATCTCTGCAAATGTGGCATTACTCAGAAAAAACACGTTTGTCAATTTCGTTCATACCAAGAAAAAGGTGCTCGTCACTGAAGGGAGAAGACGCAAATGGGTGGCAGCTCCACAAATGGTCTGATTCTTTTTGGAGAATCTGTAATGGGTTCATCGACGACAAACATTCTTAGTGTTCCTCCTCGATGCGTATTCAAATGTTTCCCCTCAGTTATGTAGCTTTTAATGTATATTTCATTATTGTATATGTAAACATACCATATACCATCTAAAATCAGGTCAGAACTGCCTGACCTTGTCGAAGTCATTTTTTGTTTTCACGCTTGAAATGTTCAACATTAAATATGGAGCAAAGCTCTGCTGCCTCCCTGTGGTTTGAAATAGATACTGACTTGAAATAATAACGGCCTTTCAGAAAAAAGGCCTGGTATTTTTAAAAGCATCCTAAAGCAATCTGGGTTTTCTGATTCAACTTTTAAGCACAAGGGTTCATTTTTTACCCCACAACATTTTTCATATTTTGGTGAAGCAAATTAAAAGATGGCACACGTAAACTTACAAACTTTTCATAAAGTCATTTAAAATTATTCCATTTCAGTTGCATTATTTCTTCAACAAGACGGCTTGATTTGGTGCAGAGGGTTCAAATTAAGCACAGTGCAGTTCTTGTTTGAAGTTTCAGTTTGAGAACCTGTGCAACTATATCTCTACTCGCTCACAATGGAGCGAGGTTAAGTAGAAGTCCAGTCTGCCATTACAAGTGGCAATGCCCCAAACTACACACATCACATCTCCAATTATTCAGTGGAGCATTTCATTTCCATATCAATACCCTCCTCCTTTCAACCATCTCTCCACCACATGCCCGTCGCAAATCCCATTTACAAACCATTTATCCCAGCTGCCGTCCAGGATATCTGCTGTCGAACTCACACTGCTGCCAGAGAGAAGATAAATTCAACACTATACTATAGTAAATAGCTGGTAAATAGGTCACGACAGGCTGATTTTGCATTACATATGAATATGTCTAGAAATCTAAAAATGTCCAGTAGTTCAAATTAGCGTGAATTATAAGTAGACCAATGACGACAAAAATCCAATACTAGTTCATAGGAATTTTGCCAGCGCTTAAATGTAAAAAATAAATAAATAAATAAATACATTAAACAACAATAGACCCACACTTGTATCTAAGATGGTGGCAATATGTGACCCCAGAATTGGGGTCTCCTGTAAGATGCTGCTTGAACCTTTTTTGACCTTTTTAAATGTTTTTTTTAATAACTAATAATAATAATAATTGACAGCAGACTGAGCCGTTTAAACCCTTCACAATACTTTTTTTCCTGTGCTCCCTAGTTATGAATAGAAGAGTCAACACAATAGATTGGGTCTCCACACTCCAGCTTGGACAGCACTATCTCTTACTGCGGAGAGCACGCGCCTCATCCGCAGCCCCCTTAATTACAAATGGATGCGTCTTGGTATCCTGATTGTCTTTGCCTGGCGAGGAAACAAACTAAATGTACAGGCATACGGGCAATTAAATAAATCTCTACGCCCAGGAGACGGCAGCAGGGCGCAACGTGGTCAGGGGTTCTTCACTGTAAACCTGAATGTCATGGATTAACTTCCTGAAGGGGGATTCTGTAGTCCTCCGTTATTGTACAAGAAGAGCTTTATATTAATTAGAGGATTGGGAACGAAGGGAGAGATGAAAAAAAAAAATACACTTGAGTAGGCCTCATGGAATGTGCATTTCGTCATAGTATTGCAAACCTATACTGCTTTGGCCAATACGTCTGTAGTCTGGAAGCATGCAGACCAATAGGTCATCGCTTAATATTTTAAGAAGCAAAAGGGGGTAGAAAGAACCACACCACGCTATGAATTCTGTGAATTCTCCAAGTCCCAGGCATGCATTTGTGATTTCCTTTCTTCTCTGGCTTCCTCATACTAAATCAAGACCCAACTCTCCTTTTCAGTACAGTTAAAATGCTTTTCATTTCAGTGCACTGAAGCATTGAAGATCCATAAAAATCTTGCCACCCGCAAGTTCTATCCTAAAGGAGATTGGAGTCAGAAACGACAAGATGATGCCAAAAGCATTGCTCAATCGTTTATTTTTCCCCCTCCCTCACTCTTTTTATAGAAAATGGAAAAGAAAACGCCTTGTACAAACATTTAAAAATTACTAACAGAAAGAGACTGTACAAATTGATTGGGGGAGCACAGTCAAACATATCAACTGCTTAAAAAGTCCGGGCTTCCACAGAGACACAGGGCTCCAATGCTGGCTTTTGGGGTTTTTTCTACAAGGGAAATTGCCATTTTTATTTAAATTAAGGCGGCCGCATAATTTTCCCTGTAACCAATCAAAGCAGGATTTATTTGCAGTGGGCATTCTCGGTGGTTCAGTGTTGTGCCTATCCCAGCACATGGTGATCCGAGTCGACTCATCTTCAACTTCTCAGCCGTCGTACAGCTTTTGCAGACAATAGCATTGCCCCCACCCCCAATTCCTTTCACAAAAATTCCCATAATTCATTTAAATCATTATCACCACCATCTTTTTTTACAATTGTTATCACCATTTTAACCCCACCCTCCAACGTCCACTGGAGTGCTAACCTCGTACTTAAGCTCCATGTGGGGGACGTTGCCGTCAATGTGGCAGGATAAGTCCCCTGCTCATTTAGACTGGAGCCCCCAAACGCGAGGTCTAAGGTACGGAGGTGGGGGGGGTCCTGCTGGCATACCTTCCCCTTGTGGGGCACTGGCACGTTAAGAGGACAGGTAGGAGGGCAAATAAGTGCTATTTGTTGCGGAGAAGCTCTAGTTGGTCCTGATGCTCGGTGAAGATCCTCTGGAAACGCAGGTTCTGTCCAATGACAGGGAGTACCTCCTGTAGCAATTCCCTCTTCCGCAGGCCCTAGACACAATGGTGAAATCATTCATCTCGCTAAAACTTTAAGCAGCTGTTAGGCGAGTTACCCTACTGAGACTAAATGAATGTAGTCAAAATCCACACCAGGACCAGAGACCACTCATTCAGATCAGAGTGTGTGTACAGAAGACCATGCACTAAATGAGTTTGACAATGAAAATAATTGAGTACCTAAGGTTTTTTAAGCATGCTTTTTATCCTCTAAGGCAGTACAGAAGAGAGCATTGGAAAACGGACTCACCAGAATGGTGGCTTCCCACACACTGCCAGCAGACTTGTGCACCGGTCCCAGTAAGTCTTTGCACAACTCTCGAAGTCGATGCTCCAAACCTTAAGGAATCAAAAAGAGACTGCACTGAAACCACTTGACTGGTGACCTGCCAGCAATCTGAGTTCAACTCGGAACATTTCCCCTTTAGATCACATCTCGGTTGATGGCCAGATGCTCAGGCACCTCACTCACCCTCATTGACAAGGAAACGTGCATAGATAAGCAGCCAGTGACGGTACTCTTGGCTGGACTTGAGGATAAGTGCAGAAGTAAGCTGGTTCTCCAAGTAGGCCAAGGTCATTCCCTGCTGCAGGTGGTGAGGGGTGGAAGAGAGTCTGGAAGCCAGGCGACCAGCGCTGTAAACGCAAACGACGCTCACATGTCATAGGAGAAACTCAAATACCGGACCCCTACGTAAATACAGGTAGAGTAGTCCTTTCAAAAATAAACAATTTAGCCTGTCGATACTGTTTGTTCAGTACATAAATACTGGTCCCAGATGGGGCCCTGCTGTTGTAGCTGAATTGCTTCAAGAAAAATCAGTATAAACAAACAGGTGGAGAATAAAATCAGAGCACATGTTAGTCACTTAATATCTTGTAGGACAACCTGTATAAGGGCCTAAGTTAAATTAATATTAAACTATCATTTCTCTTAGGACAGATTGATCAGATATCAAATTAGATTTCAAATATTGCCATTGTACTTTGCCTGGGATGACTTAATTTGGCAACATATGCATCTGTGCAACCACTTATGACGCTAGCTATTCCGTAATACTTATTCCACATACAACAGCAAGCTGAAAAGTCTAAGAATTCATGCCAGTTAACTTGCCAAGGAACGCATTACCAGGTATAAATATTTTTTAAACATCTAGTAGGCATTCTTGTTGTTTTTCAATTCAATCAATATATTGCCCCTCAGCGGGTTTCCAAATCACTCAATGATCGCACTGCACCTCCAAGAGTTCCTCTACGTAGGTTACAAGCATACAACGTCTGTGATGAAGAGAGTTATTTGTGTTTGGGGGAGAGGCCTTACTTCAAAGTGCGGCCCTGCATGATGGCCAAGGGCCCGGTGGATACCATAGCGTCCTGCGACGGCAGGAAATTCCTGAAGTCAGCGCACTGCACTATTGAGTCCAGCTTGTCTGCAATAAGATTCCTGAAAGACCGAGAACACAGCCGCAAGGCTCAGTAAACAACGGAAATGATTACACTGGAGGCACGCAGCAGCTTCCCCCGCTAGGAAGAATGTTACCTTTAACCTACAAGCCACTCGTTTTACGTTGTGGCAGCTTTGGAGAATGTGCGGCCACAAAATTTGTTGAACCTGGCTAGAGAAGATTCTATGTTCAATGTGTGGGGGTGTACCAAACTAAACCAACTGTACCAACTCCATGGCGACAAGTCCTCACCATGTCTCAAGGGAGGAGTTGAAGCAGTAGGACTTCCCGTTGGACAGGCTGATGACGGGGACGCCCTGCTGGGTAAGTAAGGACTGGGAGACGGTTGCATCAGTGCCTGCAAGGAAACACGTGTACCTGGCATATCAGCAGGAAATACCCTCCGCTCTCTATCCTGCCCGCTCAAAACAATGGGTTTCTTTGAAACACGAAATCCATGTTGAGAAGCAACTTTTAAAGTCTCCTTACCTGATAAGATGGTGAGCAGAGATTCGTTTTTCACAAGAACGCACTGTTTTTTTACATCCCTATAAATGAATGTAGAAAGAAAAAAAAAAGAAAAAGGTAAAACAAGGTTAAGAACGACGACATTTTGCACTGTTTAGAGGAAAATGTGTTGTCATGTAATATCCAAACAATAAAGCCTGCTTTCAATGAAGACAGGCGGGGATGTGTGCTAAAGTCAATGGAACTAGTGACGGTCAAGGTCACAGTTGTGTCAAGTGGAGCCAATGGAGTCAATGGAGTTCGGTGTGTTTCAGTTCAGCGGCAACAGAAGGGGTCGTGTGGCCTGAGGTGGAAGCAAATGGCCACAGTATGGGTGAACAGGAGCAGAGAGGTCGCAGTGAGTGGGCTCACCAGACAGATAGTGTGGCGCAGGCAGTCAGGGTCATGACATAGAAGCCTGAGCAGTGTAGTGTGGACATGAGCGCTGGCAACAGGATGGCCGGGAGCAGTCTGCGCCCACATGCCGAGAACACGGACAACATGCGGTCTTCACATGCCACGGCAATCACGTCACTGGAGACACAAGAGAGCCCGTCAATGCAACTTGTGCAGTCATTTTTACAACCAAAAACAAGGTCACAAGATTGTTACAGTAGTTAATAAAGTACAGACCAACCAACTCCCCTCTTTAAACCGCAGCATGGGACACATTTCAGGCATTACCGGTTTCTTAAGGGCTGAAGTTTTCCTTCATCGCAAGATCAAAGATTCGCGAGGACCGATTGGAAAGAAGAGATTGGCGATGCTTACCAGCTGCCTGCAGCCGTGAGGATGCGGCTTGCTAGCAGTGCGTCCCATTCCCGACCCTCCCGTGTGCAGCGCAGTTGGCTGAACCGGGCCCCTGCCACCGTCGACACCTCATTCTCCACCTCGATGTACACAGAGGGTTCCACGCTCACCTGCGAACGCCCACATCGGACATTTACTACTAATTCATCATACTAAAATCTCCACTTATTGCTCTGCCCTACCCGCCCCCAAACTTCTTCATTTACTCTGCTGTGTGTGACAAACTGACCTGGAGTGAGAACGCCTTCTGCGGTGTGGGAGTGGGCAGTTTCAGGAGCGCCACAGGAGCCGTGGCCCGCAGGGGCTCCTTCTCGGTTAAGGGAGTGGTCTGCAGTGTCAAAGAGAGGTCCAATCAGCTACAACCATCACCCAGCCGGCCTCGCACACGTCGTGTATATACACACCACCTGCTGAAAAGTCTGGGACATTGGCGTCACGGTTTTGGAATCTTTCCGCGGTCGACCCTTTTTCCTCTTCTCCACCACCTCCGCCCCCTCCATTTCACCTTTCCTCTTGGTAAAAGACAGAGACTTGACATTCGCCATTTTGTCTTCACTGTCGCTGCTGGTTTCATCCTTGAGCTTTGAATCCTTAAAAGTGCTGACATCTTTTACTCTGCAAAATGGAACACAGACATATTTCCTTGCACATTAGCGCTAAAATCAATAAAGCAACTTCTCTCAGACTTTTCCTTATCACTACCCTTGAAGAAGTCTAGCACACCTATTGATCTCCTTACCTATCGAGGGGGGTTTGACCAACAGCAGGTGAGGAGATTGTTGCCCCTGGTGTGGCCTTTGACCGCTCAGTGAACCTGGAATCCAGTGCTTTCATTGGCTCGATCTTCGCAGCAGAGTTTAACAGCAGATTGGTCTTTATTGCGGTGGAGTTCATCAGTGTGGTTGCGGCGCCCAAGGCATTGACACTGTTCAGGAGGGAGAACCGACCGTTCCTGTTAACCAGAATAACTCGGGCACCTTCTTACATTTTTATCTCCCCTTAGTCCTTTATTTACAAAACCCATCTGCACCAATTCCCATCCACATCTCTAAAGGCTGGCTACATTCAAATTCAAGATAGGAAAAAAAACACAAATACTTATAAAACTATATAAAAGACTAGGTTTAAAGACCTTTCTTTGGTGTCGTCTGGCTTGACCGAAGGTATGGAGGGGGTGTCCTGTGCGGGGCGCATGCCCAGCGAGTTGGCAGTATTCGAGTCTGAAGACAGCTGTGGGGTCAGCTGGGAGGACATGGATGAACCCGGGAGAATTGGAACACTGTTGAAGAGGGCTGGAGAAAAGTCCCTGAGGGATCATCAAAGCACAGCAAAAAAAAGAGGAGTCTCAGTAATCCCGTGGAAATATGCAATGCGGTTGAAGTCATTCAGAACAATTAGCACTGCTGCTAAGCTCCATTTGACAAAGATGAAAGACTGCATTCGGGCTACACAAAGAAAATGAGCAACACTTTTCTCCCGTTCCCAGCAATAGCAACAGTAATGAAAGTCTGCAATGTACAACGCATTTTCTTCACATTTGCACGAATGTGCTCTTTCATAACAGTAAAATGGATATTCTTTTTAGAGCACAAGCACTGCGGGCACTTAAAAAGGTTCGTTTCTGATGCTGGTTTGAATCAAACCGAAAAAAAAGCAACAGGTGAACGCCTGCGTTCTCACCCAGTGTCCAGCTGAGCGATACAGAGGGGGGTAATTCTCCTCCGGCCGTCTGCTGTCCTCGTTTCTACCTGCTTCTTCAGCAGGTTCTGCCACCGCATCCCAAAAGCAAACATAAGACAGCGTTCATCCCACCACTAAAGCGGTGAATTGGAAAGTCAAAGAAATCATCGGCCCAACTGGGTCAAAGCGAAACCGTTCGTTCTTCCCCACCCTTGGCCTGTTGCGGTTCTTTTTTTTTTTAGGAAGTTTATTAAAATTACTGAAGTGTGTGCGAAAATGAAAATGACTCTCAAACTCCCTCTCTCTGTCCATGAACTAGGAGCATGGCAGATGTGATCTGGAAAAGCTCGAGGTTATACATTTTACTTCTGAGTTTAACACAGTGGATCTCTCCCTCTCTCTCCATCGCGGGCTCATACTTTGCGAATGTCCTCCAGGGACTCGCCGTTGACCACATTAGTGAGCTTGGGGGCCTGGGCCTCATGGCTGGCAGTGTTGCGGTGTTCAGTAATCTCTTTCTCTTGCTGGTATTTGAGCATCTCCGGGTTCTCAATGATTGTGGTGGACAGCTGGGCCTCTGTGGTTATGGCCAGGCTCTTCCCATATATGTTCTGGTGAATAGAGTTCTGGGAGGGGGAAATACAATTTTAAATTTTTATTAAATTAAAAGGGAATAGAATGGAACATGCTATACACATAGTAAATAAATGCGAGGGCACTGAAATCTGGGCCAAAATACCTACAAACGTACAGCAGTGCAAATTGACTACAGTTAACCTGGCCTCTGGTGTGTGCTGCCTGAAATGCAGACAGATTCTGAAATGCCACCCTGCGTGGTCCTCTACCTTCTCGTCTTCATTGAGGGGGTCCCCGAGTTCATCCTGAGAAAAATCAAGGAAAGCCACTGTGCCGTCCATGGAGCAAACCAGAATGCCGAGCCCATTCAGCGTCCTAAAGTTGAAGGGAGACATCACATATTCAACATTGTTAGACAAATGTAATGCTAACAGCCCAAAATGAGTTCAGTCAGCATCACTCAAAGTGCATTGAACTTCAGTGCATCCAATAATCTTAGTGAAAAGCATAGCAATTGTATAGTTGTCATATACAAAGCTAACAGACGGGGAGGATAAAAAGTTATATTGTTGGGTGGGTTACCATGTAATGTCCATGATGGACTTGTCGAAGAGGTCATGGATCACCACCAGAGGGCGCTTTAGCGACGTAAGCTAAAAACCAAAAGAGAGCAGAATTACAGGATATATAGTACAGATGTAGTTGTAATTGATATCAATACATATAAAAGTGCAGCCTTAATGAATGGAAAAACTATCAGAAATGATTAAACAATAAATGTACTCACTAATTGTCTGGAATACTAAAGAGAGCATGTAAGATCACATATGCCTCCACACAGTAGCAGTAAAGTACTTAACAAAACCCAAGCATCCTGCTCACCCATACGGAGACAGACCGGTCTTTGCTCCCAATAGCACAACAGCAATAGGGGCAGGTAGGCTTGGGGGCGCTCCCGTTCTTCTGTTTCCTTTGAAAGATTTTCGGATTGAATTTCTTCAGAAGAAAGAAAGGGGGGTGAAGTTATACAAGAAGCCCATTGGAGAGATCCCAAATGACAATTCCCTGCACTTTTATAAAGTTCACCTCTGTAACCTTGAAAAACAAAGGTCCTGTCACACTTATACTTGGCGTTTATTAATATAAATCGTAATGGCAAATTGAATGGCCTGTGCCAGCTTGGAGAGGTAAAGAAACCAATACTGAAGAAAAGAAGAAAATGTACACAGACCCATGCGAGATACATTGATTATGAAAACTGCAATTATTTAAATAATAATGAGTATTATTTTAGACCCAATCCATTTGGCTTAGTTCATTTTCACTCCAGACAGTTTTCTCTGTGTCGTATGAATCTATAGACTGGAGTGGGGCTGTTTGGGCCAGGCATGTAATGTCCAAAACGCCTCACTCACCACCACTGTCACTGCCTTCCGGTGACCCACGAAGTCCATGTTGGTCTTCCAGCCATCCCTCTCGATGATTTGCGCGGTGGGGCCAGAGTTGTTCATGGCATGGGCAGACACAAGGTACTGACCATCTGGGGACCAGCTGAGACGCAACACATGAGTGGTCCCTCCGCACTGCAACAAACACCGAGAGATGCCTGCAGATTCAACACTGAACAAAGGAAAAGTAGACCTAGGTCCTCACAACAGTTCCATTAGCGTGTACCACAGCATTTCAGAGAATAACAGAGACACGGACCAACGCATTTTCACTAATGAACCGACTTCTAGAATCTGCCATAAATGGAAAGACCTGTACATACAACATCTGCAGTAGCAGCCGTATAATAACAGACCATCATCACCACCACCAGTTTTACCTCATTGAAGGGCTTAGTGACATTGGTCTCCAGCTGCCAGTCCATGGTCCGCCACACTTTCAGGCTATGATCGTCAGCCTGTGAGGCAATGTACTTCCCCACCGGATCCCAGGTCAGGCCCTTTACCAGGCCCGTGTGGCCTCTCAGCGAGGTCACAATCTCTAGATGGCGGCAAGACAAAATGTAAACCACGTATGTTTTGGCTTGAAGGACAAAAATTTATATTAAAAATGAAGAGCCTGAATTTATTATATTTCTTATTATAATATTATAATGTTATTATTAAAGATTAATAATGATGTTGCATTTGGCCTTCGCAAGTTTGCATTTTCATGTTATCGGAGCAGTACATCTTTGGAACGTGTAGCCACTGTATAGCTGTATGAGAGAAAATGAAATTGTTTAATACTTCACAATTCCTCAGCTAACCTGGGAACTTGCGGGCATTCCAGATGACAATGGTGTTGTCAACACTGCAGGAGGCCAACCACACATCATGTGGGGACCATGCCACGTCCATTACGTCTGAAATTACACAAGTTCCAGTTAACATAGTGGTTAGGCTTGGAGACTTGAAACGTCTTGTGTTGCAATGGTGATGAAACAGATGACAACCTGATGCACAAAGGTCATTATGACCTACACTATTTTATTTTCGCTTACCCCCTGTGTGGTTTCTCAGGATGGTCACACATCGCCACTGCTCCACATTGGCCAATTTACTGCTTGAACCAAAGACAGTGCTGGGACCAATGTATCTGTGACCATAAAATAAGATACACAAAACTAAGCATCCCTTAAGAAGAGTTTGACATGATTTCAAAGAAATTTGTGACTGGAGGTCTTAAGTGTTTAAAGTGTACTTTCAGACAAAAAAATTCAGCCAAATGATTTAATACTCAGGATTAAATCTGCAGGCTTATTCAGAATTTTATGACAGCTTAACTTGCATGAGCTTTCCCAACCAAACCAAAG
This sequence comes from Hiodon alosoides, assembly GCA_025775065.1. Taxonomy (NCBI): domain Eukaryota; kingdom Metazoa; phylum Chordata; class Actinopteri; order Hiodontiformes; family Hiodontidae; genus Hiodon; species Hiodon alosoides. The sequence continues at coordinate 2,168 of JAOYSI010001437.1, read as the reverse complement.
GGCAAAAGTGGTGTTGTGTGCCATGATATAAATGTGTGAAGATACTCACGCTGCTCTCTTCCACACCATTACTAGCTTATCGTCTCCACCAGAGGCTAGGTAGTGGCCATTGTTGGACCAACGGACGCAGTTCACGCAAGCTATAGTAAAAACAATGGTGCACAACATCCACATACTATTATTCAACAATTGATTAAAACTGTGACATAAGATAAATACAAAAAGGGAGAAGTGTCTGTACCCAAATGATTGTCCATTTGGCAGAGCATCTTAGGAATGTTCTCGTTTTTCTCATCATCTTCTCGGAGGACAGGAGCCATGTTCCATATGACAACCTTTCCAGAATCCTCTCCTGTTCAACAGTAAACAAAGACAGTAATGACTGTGATAAAGTTTTATAACCTTTCTAAGTTATAACTTAGATGTATACTTCCTTAGATCTGGATACTAACAGATTCATAAAAATTCCTAAACTTTGAAATAGAAGCCTTAATTAATCTAATGTAAGCAACAAATATTGCATCATAGTCAAAATCATGACGGATCCAACCTTGCCCTCCTGTAGCGAACTTTGTTCCCTCTGGATGGATGTCAACAGAAAATATCGGTTTTCCTGAAAAATAAATACGCATCCGTACAGGTTAAAATGTAGTTCTTTTTCCAATACAAAAACTCTGAAATTATCAAAATGACTGCAACGCAATTTCAAACGCATACAATATAAAGTTCTGAAAAGTTTATAAAAAAAAAAACAAATCTATGAAGACACCGGTACCCTGTCGTAAGCATGTCGGTTCAATTCAAGTTGAATTGATTTAAATTTGAATGTGACAAACGCATGTTGCTGTGTAGCTATTTTTCAAACTAAAACCGACAACTGTACCCTTTCGATTTAACACTAAGAACTCAAGCCTTTATTTCAACACGTCGCAATACATTACATAAAGTTAATCGTTGCTGTGAACGTTGAAACAATCTGTAACTTGTCAATTGATGTTTAAACCATACTAAACTGATTTTGACAATACCAAAGCTTGCTTTCTACTTACTTAGCCAACTATTTCTCCAACCGAGAAGCGGAAAATAAAAATAACAGCCAATTCTTACATTCAGGAAAACTATCAGTGTTGTGCATTGCATACACGTACGCCAATAGTTAAACAAGTTAACGATATAACATTCAAAACATTCTACCACCCTAAAGCAAGCTAATTTAAATGCTAAACTACAAAATGGATCGCAAACCCGTGGATCGGTTTCCGATATTAATTGCACAGAAATATCGAAAGGTAGTTTCGTTGAAAAGAATTAAAAGAGTGTCGGGTCGATTCTGTAATTTGTTAAGACTTGCAGGTGCTTTAGAGAGAACGGTGCACCCCGAACAAATGCCCAAGGCATTAAGCTAGCGCTAACTGGCTACCAAAACAAAAGCTCAACTTGAATCCAAGATTCCAGCACTGCGAGGCGACTGAACTGCTTACCATTGTGACTGACCCAACTTGGTTTCAACAGCTTCATTTCCAGCGCGTAGCCCTGAAAATAAAATATTAGCTTTGGGGCTGGTAGTAATCTTCCCCCCCCTGTCCTTCTCCCTTCTTTCGTAGCAATCTTTAGACCCAGTCAGCTATTCCTTTTTTGTAACGTTTGTGCAAAATCACGTCCGTTACTTCAGTCCTTACTGAAACTCCATTTCGCTCTCCCTCTTTCGCATCCCTCTAGCTCCTGGCAGCAGCTGCAGCAGCAGCAACACAGGAAGTATCCGACCTGTCCCGTAGATCCGTAGGAAACATATGCACTCTTAGGTCAGATCCGTGTCTCACTCCCATCTGTTTGAATTATTAAATTATATGAATTTGGTGTAAGTTTGAAAAAAAAAATGTATACCCGTAACTTAGTTTTACGGTATGTCTACTTTATGCCTCAATATAATAACATAACGATATCTTGCTACATTACACAAGAAAATAACCTTGGTCATTGGGGCTTTTTTTTGTGATACTTTTCTCAGTTTAACTTAAAACTATTTGCGTCAGTACTTGGGCCTACTACTAAATGAGCTCAATTTAGATGACGAATAATTTAGTTGAATACTAACACTTATTGACAACTGATTACTTTTTAATATTTGCTAGTTTTGATTTTTTAGTTGCTATGTTAAAAAAAAAGAT
>JAOYSI010001436.1:0-15000 GCA_025775065.1 Hiodon alosoides | reverse complement strand
TCCGCGTTTTTCGATGACAGGCAGCTGCCCTGACTATGGGGCTTGGCAGCAGCCCATGGACCACATGCAGGGGGTTGGTGAGCCGCAAGGCCCACTCTCGGGGGACTTTGGAGGGCTGTGACCGGCTCTGGCCATCAGTCTGGGGATTAGATGAACGATCGGCGCACTAATCTCTGCCTGATACCTGACGGGCCCCCGCTGACTATCCGGATTATCTGTCACCATGGCGGGAGGCATAGTGGTGTAACACGCGAGGCGTCCCGCCGCTAAAGCCGAGTTTCGGGAAGGGACGCTCAGCTGGGCCCTTCAGCTCTCCCACGGCTCTGAGAAACTGCTCGGCAGGACGCCGGACTGCACATAAACACATTGTTTGAAAAAGCAATCGGGTTAAAGGCTGTCTCCCAAGCCGAGCGCAGCACGGACCACTGTCGATTTTAGAATAGTTTTGTCCTAGTTTTAAAATGATCCCGGTTGATTCAGGGAAAGCCCACGCCCATGCTAAACCCTGCCCCTTCCCCTGGTCCTCTGCTTCGACATTGTACCGGGGGGTGAGTGCATGAGCAGCAGTTTGGATCACATGAGGGAAACCGTGAGAGATGCTCTCACATGTTTGGGTTTCCTATTCCCGAACAGAATCAAAAGAGCATTCCCTAACATGCCCTTTGAAAATTGAGAGCAGCAAGTCCGCATGATCCAGATGTTCCTCAGATTTAATGGTGGGGGGGGGGGCAGGGAGGGTGAGGGATGAGGTTGACGATCTGGTGGCGGGGCAGGCCCTAAATATCTCGCTGGACGTTTCTCTCAGAGGCATGAATGCAGAAGTCTGTGCGTCGATTTTACCATCCCCCTGGGAAACAATTGAGGACACCAAACTTCATTATCCACTAAGTAGCTGTAACAGCACTTATTGCTTTTTATTGCTCAGCATGTGCAAGACAAGCCCTCCTCAGACCAAACAGAACAGTCTGCGGGCATTTCCAGCGGAACCATGTTAGCTTCAGAGAATAAAACATTTGTACATAACAAGCGTTCAACTGGAGCGCACGGCTGTAGATTGTTCTCCTCCATGCGAAACCTAATACTCAGTATCTCATTCCTGAAAAGCTGTTCCCAAGATCACCCAATAAGCTAAGAGCCGTTTCTCCCGAGAAGCTAAGCGCCGTTTCTCCCAATAAGCGAAGCGGCATCCCAGCATGTGGAGCGAGAGCAAGGCCAAGTTTCCTGTCTTCTCCGGCCTCCCCGAGCCACACTCTCTATCTCACACGCGCACTGTCCACCATGCCAAGGTGTCCACTGGCAGATTAGAGCTCTCCCCCCTGACCTCACATACCCACACTGTCCACGCACGCTTTCTGACGATGGAAATGATCCTGTTTAACGACACACGAGATCCCACTGTAAAATGTGCCTACAGGCTGGGATTGTCACAAACATCCCAACATTAAAACTCATTGAGGGCTTGCATTAGGCGTGACCTTGGCAGGGGAACATAGCCATGAACATAGTCTAAAACATCACAGAAGACCATTGACTGAACAACAGCAGAGCTGACGTGACTTCAATCACTCAAACAATCCCAAAGTCTGTGTAGAAAAAGGACAAAATCAATAGCATGTTGTGTGGGAAAAGCTGCCTAGAAAAACAAGTTTGATGATGTGCACATGCTCAGAAATAAATAAATAAAATATTGTCCACAATTCTGACCTGCTTTGTTTGCGTAGTAGGTTGTTATTTTTTCCACTTCTAAAAGGACAAAATGGTAAGAATTTGTTTTTCACTTTAAGGGAAATGCTACTCCATATTCCTTTGAACTAAATATAGTTTCCTATAAGTAGGCCCAGGCTAATCTGATCCAGACCCGTCTCTTCTGCTAATATTGGTCTCTGGCACGGTCTTTTCCCAGTCTCCGAGTTTGGAAACGGGTGAGGGGGAAGGCATAGTTACAGCTCAGAGAAACACTACTGCGTACAGTATTACGCGCAAATTCCCTCCCCTCTCCACGGTGTTTCCTGTACTCCACAAAGTGGGCTGGTCAACTGAACCGTGATACTTAAGTAAATATCAATCACTTTTTTCAGAAGACGCAGCATGCCTGGTGTTCATTGCTATAGATACACTATATGGACAAAAGTATTGGGCCACAACGCTTAATCATTGAATTCAGGTGTTTCATTCAGTCCCATTGCCACATGTGTATAAAATCAAGCACCTAGCCATGCAGTCTGTCTTTAGAAACATTTGTGAAAGAATGGGTCGCTCACTGAATTCGAGCGTGGTACTGTAATAGGATGCCACCGTTGCAACAAGTCAGTTTGTGAAATGTCTTCCCTCCTAGATATTCCACTATCAACGGTAAGTGGTATTATTGCAAAATGGAAGCTTTTAGGAACCACAGCAACTCAGCCACGATGTGGCAGACCACGTAAAGTTACAGAGCGGGGTCGCCGAGTGCTGAGGCGCCGAGTGCTGAGGCGCATAGTGCGTAAAAGTCGCCAACGCTCTGCTGACTCAATAACTGCAGAGTTCCAAAGCTCTTCTGGCATTAACATCAGCACAAAAACTGTGCGCCGGGAGCTTCATGGCATGGGTTTCCATGGTCGAGCAGCTGTATGTAAGCCTTACATCACCAAGCATAATGCCAAGCGTCGGATGGAGTGGTGTAAAGCACGCCTCCACTAGACTCGGAGCAGTGGAAACGTGTTCTGTGGAATGACGAATCACGCTTTTCTATCTGGCAGTCTGATGGATGAGTCTGGGTTTGGCGAATGCCAGGTGAACTTTTCGTGCCTTACTGCATTGTGCCAACTGTAAATTTTGGTGGAGGAAGGGATAATGCTATGGGGCTGTTTTTTTGGGGTAGGCCTAGGCCCCTTAGTTCCACTGAAGGGAAATGTTGATGCCTCAGCTTACCAAGACATTTTGGAAAATTCGATGCTTCCAACTTTGTGGAAACAGTTTGGGGAAGGCCCTTTTCTGTTCCAGTATGACTGTGCCCCAGTGCACAAAGCAAGGCCCATAAAGGCATGGTTGGATGAGTTTGGTGTGTGTGGCACATTTGGGATGAACTAGAACGGAGATTGCGAGCCAGGCCCTCTCATCCAACATCAGTGTCTGACCTCACAAATGTTCTTCTGGAAGAATGGGCAAAAATTCCAACAGACGCACTACAAAATCTTGTAGAAAGACTTCCCAGAAGAGTGGAAGCTGTTATAGCTGCAAAGGGGGGACCAACTTGATTTTAATGCCTATGGATTTAGAATGGGATGTCATAAAAGCTCCTGTAGGTGTAATGTGTAGTATTAATCTGTGGTGTCCCAATACTTTTGCGTATGTAGCCAAAGGGAAAATGATGTCCAAAATGATCCAAAAATGTATGGTAAGATATACCTAATAGCTTATACTCTAGACTATAAATAGTTTACATGTATTTGTATGTTGCTGCACAATACTGCATTTTTGAAAGCCCTTTTGAACTTTTTGCTCTTTAGGATATATTCTAACAGAGCATGCCACGGCATTCAAATGTTGCCAAATCTGTTCAGAAAATCCCAGAGTTACTTCTACAGGGCAGCTCGCTCATCATGCAGCAAGAGGGGATTTTTTTCTGCATATCAGCAAGAATTTCCCTGCCAACAGTGCTTTCATTTCTTCCAGGCCGGAGATGAGCCTTCATTTCACTGAGGCTGTGAGCATATTTTTCCCACTGGCTTATTTTCTCTCCAAAGACTACTGTAACAACATGATTCCATTTCATGAGCGATTTTAAGTTTTCACTGTAATCGCTGTAGCCATGCTTCAAAATAAAACTGGATGGTGTGCGCCTTCGTGGTTTAGATTTTATGCAAAAGATTCTGGGAAATGCAATGTAAATGTTTGTAATTGATGGCAGCATGCACTGACTCCACCCCTCACCTCCTCTTACTTTTCTGAATGTCAGTCATGTCCTTCTCCAGGGGTCTTCACAACGCAGCAGGATGCAGAAGCCTCATAGGGCAACATTATTTCCTGCAGTGGTCTCCATGCTATGATCTGAACAGTGCTCTGTAGCTCTGCGGTGTTTTGAAAGGGTGCAACATTAAATCAGATTTGATTGGCCGGCTGATTGTTTTATTAATCGGACCTCAGTTGGTAGGCTGCAGCAGTCTGCTGGTTTACTCAGCAACCCACAGAAAACTAACTAGAACCGAAAAGAGATGAAAGGCATTGAATCCACTTTTATACCCTTCGCACTGGTGTATTGCAGTGATATGAATATCGTTCCATATCAACGCAATACAAAAAAAAAAGATGTCCCTCTTTCCTCTCAGTGGCAGTGGTGCATTATGTGTGATGCAGATTAAATCTACAATTTACCATAGCTGTGATAGGGTCTGAGCTAGGGAGCATTGACCAAGAAGGAGGGATAATGTATTTTCATTTCCTAGATTTCAATGGGAGGGACAAGTTTCCACTGGGCTCATAGTTTCCACTTCAGATGCCTCACCTGTGGCTACCTGGAGGGGTTTTGATGTGGTAACAAAACAAAACAAAAGAGGTACACATGCGTCTGTAATGTAGCTAGAGCCATCCTGGAATATATTTTTAGAACATAATCAGGAGTTTACAGTCAGCCTGCCATTTACTGCAACAGCACTCTGTTAATGAAAATAAAATCAAACAGCCTGATTTTGGAGCAGATTTAAGCTCATCTTCCTGTGGACTGTTCCCTCAGGCCCGGCCAATGTCCCATGGTTCTTCTCCTTCTTCTGAATCCAATTAAACACCCTGGGCTTTGATCTCTGTTCCAGGTGAGCGGAAAGATGCAGAAAGATTGCAACCCTATTTCCACCTAAATGTCCTTCAGGAACACTTAATCCCAGTAATTAGCCGGAAGGGGAGCGAAGAGGGGGCGGGGGTGGGGGTCTGTTTAAACACGCTGCCTTACGCAAGCAAAAATAAACAAAAAATTACCTCATGTCATACGTTTACAACTAACGGGAAACAGGGGAGTTAACAGGAAACTGAACCACGGGGAATATTGGGTCGGTCCGTTGTTAGCAGGATGCTATGTCAAACATGCAGAAAAAGCAATGTCAGGCTCCGTGCACAGCCTCATAGAAGGGCTCGTTCCCCCTGTTTGATCACACCTATGTTTTTCCGTAAGGCCTATGTTTAGACAGACAGTGCTTAGAGTGTCAGGAGACATTTGGGAAGAACTCCTCTTTTCCTGTGTTATTTCTGACCCTCCTCTTCTCAGTTAACCCTAATGAAATAATACTTCACCTGTAAGTGCAACGTGTGATTTGATTTAGAAGAAAACCTTCTGAAAAGGATTTTATAGGGCTGCAGAGAGAGACAAAAAAGCCAAAGATTTACAATAACATAGGGTAAACGTGTATGAGAAGAGAAGCCAATTTCCAACGTTGCCAGTATCACGTTTACTACGCACCGTTAAAACACATCTCCGTGTGTGCAAGGATCATAAAGTATCAGTAAAACGATTCGGACCACGTTCCTTTTCTTTCATGTCTTTTCAAGTCATTCAGAGTTTTCCCCTAACACTCCCAATCTGTTGAGAACTTTATTAACAAACCTGGCAGTCATACACTCTGGTTTGTTGTGAATATCTGCCTCGCAATTCATTATATTACACTCTGATATAAAAAGCATAAAGGTGGAAAATTAGCCTATTTTTCTTTGAAACAGGCCAATAATTTTTTATTTATAAGATACGTAATGCAAGTATGGCTTTGATGGTCTCACGAAACCCAAACAGTCGGTTAGCTCTGGAACGCTACAGCCATTAAAAAACATTGGGTAATTAAATTCAGCATGAAAACCGCTTGGCAGGCAGGGGGAGACTTCAATTCCACATGCAGCTGAGATGATCCTCCTCAATTTCATTAAAACAGACTATTTTTAATAAGTGCACTGCGACACTTCCTTGAAAGAGCAGGTAAAACAACAAACGTTTTTTATGAAGGACTGCACTGGACTAAGCTTTTGGTGAAGTTAGCAACAGGAGCTGAGGCTTTGAGTGTGCTGGCATAGCTCAGTGTTTTTACCCATTGTGTGACGAGATTCCCAGACACAAATGGGTTCACAAGCAGGACACATGAAGACCCGACACACCAGAATGCTCTATGTTCCACACTGAATTGTCAACTGGGTAATGTGCCCGTCTGAAAGAAGCCGCCAGGAAGGCTCCGCTGGGAAGATATGTTCCCATTGATAGGGAGAGTATGATTAAATTGCAGACGTAGCGTAGCATAGCGTAGCTCTCACATGTAAAGCAGGACTGTCCAGTCACATGGGGGAAGTCTGCTCCCTTGACACTAACAGCCGATCATAATGGTCGTGTATTTTCACAGATGAGCTGATTACGTCTCGCAGACTGCCTGGGAGGAAACTGGGTTCATAGCCAGGAGGCACTCAGCAGCAGACGGTACACTACGCAATGTCTCACAGCGCTATCTGAACAGAAAGTCCAAAGAATTTGAGGACTCAGTTTACATAGATAATTTCTGCTCACATAATTTCTAATCACATAAAAGTCATATAAGTTTCTATTATGATGCAGATGAACAATTCCAGAATCCAAGAGAGAGCTTTGCGTAATTTTGAGTAATCTATTGGTAATGTGTTTGTGTAATATCAAAAAAATGATTATGCTTCTGTTGTTAAATAGATGTTAGAAATAATCCCTTAGCTAATTAAGTTAATTAGGATAAGATGCTTTATCTAAAAATACTTAGAATGCCCTCATGTGCTCCTGTAAGCATTGAGGTTTTTGGAAGTCTCTGCATTCGGGAACAGGGGCCTTCTGGTAATTTGTGACCATAGCGACAACTACGTTGCCCGTCTCCGTGCCAACAGTAATCCCTAAATCTAATGCCACCAATCTCCTAGCTCGCTTGCATGTTTGTTTTTGGAATAACCCGCATGGCATCGGTTAAAATCATCAACAATCGCAGCCGTGTGTCGTGAAAGCAGTCCCAACTGGATGATGAACACTTATTAAAAAACAAAAACAAGCCATTTGCAGTTTCCATCGCGAGTCGCCAAATCCAAACAAACCCCCCCATCTTACCATAGTCCTCCGTCAGCCAGAACTGGCTGAGCTGGTGACACAATCAATGATCCCAGACTTCAAGATTTCAGCTGTGGGCATTCTCATGTAAACAAAGGCCAAGAACAATAAACACCCCCCATAGTCATCTGGCTGACTGGGAGATGGGGGGGGTCGTCGTGGGTCTAAGCTGTTCTTCGTGGGAACTGTAAGAAAGAAGCCCAGCTATAACAAGCACCGGAGAATCAGAAGCGACGGAGAGTTCTTATGCTGCTGTCACTGAACGATAAACCCAGAAATGATGGATTACATAGCATGTTGTGCAGCAGGCCACAGTGATTTCCAGCAGGTGAGCCAATGAGATTAGTCTGTTCCTGTTTAGTTCCATTTGTCCCTGCCGGCTTAGAAACTGCTCATGACTCTGTCAGGATACATAACGGCTCGTAGACTCCTACACGCTCCACTGATAAAAGGAGTAAGATTCCGCTTGTCTGTTTAACGCTCTTATCGTCATGATGGTTACCTGGATACTACCTGATGCTGATTCCTGCCCTCGTTAAGAAACCTCTAGTTGGAGATGTCTATAATACGTGAAACTCGTGTACGGTCACTTTTCAGTATCGGTTTATGTATTTGACCTTCAGATATTCAGTTACAGCTATCTCTCATTCGGGATTAAAGCAGTGAACTCTAATTGAAACACACTCTCCTTGTTATAACTCCGCCCGAGTGTTTAGTCTAATTAAATTAATATGTTTATCCCACACACAGATGAGTGTAGATGATTGGTTCAGAGTTCAGGCCTTCTTGGGAGTTGAGGAAACTAAAATTAAGTTTTGTGCTGTTCCAAAAGGAGGCATGCTGATTGGCAGGTCGTTACAAAACTGCAAGCGTGCGAGACTGCATTTCAGACAACTATCCGTCTACTAAATGTGTCTCAGCCTGTGTAGTCAGTATCACACTCCATTCGACTCCTAACATTTGGCAAGCACCCGACCGATCTGGCCAGATCGTGCCAGTTGAACTCTGAAGCCTGAGCAGCTTGAGAACATGGCAAAGGACATCAAGCAGAGCAGGGCAGAGCAGAGCAGGGCAGAGCAGAGCAGAACAGAACAGAGCAGAGCAGAACAGAGCAGAGTAGAGCAGAGCAGAGCAGAGCAGAGCAGAGCAGAGCAGAACAGATCAGAGCAGAGCAGAGTAGAGCAGAGCAGAGCAGAGCAGAACAGAGCAGAGCAGAGTAGAGCAGAGCAGAACAGAACCGAGCAAGTCAGAACAGAACAGAGCAGGTCAGAACAGAACAGAGCAGAGCAGGGCAGAGCGGGGCAGAGTGGGGCAGAGCAGAGCAGAGCAGAGCAGGGCAGGGCAGAACAGAGCAGGGCAGAACAGAACAGAGCAGAGCAGAACAGAGCAGGGCTGAAGTCGGAGGACGGTAGACATGGAACGCTTTACGCCTTGCGGTGGTTGAAAGAAGAACAAGCTAAAGGGAAATGCTAAACTGTGTCCCAGAGAACATGTGTTGTTTCCGTTGTTGGCGAAAACAACTCACCTAACTGACGCTGAAGCTGCTTGGCCAAAGCTATTGTTCACAGTCAAAGTGGTGTAGCTAATGTTATTAAGAGATTTATCAATGTCACAGTGTCAGTCCTGCATGGCCAACTTAAATTAGAAAAGGCCAGAATTCAGCGTATTTTTGTAGCATGGCATTTGCCGCAATGGAAAAAGACTGACAGTTCTCTTTAATATTCTGCTGACTTCAGTGTAATTTACATGCAGTTGTTGTCTTGGAAGAACATTGGCAGCTTTTTTGTTATTTTTACACAGATTGAGAGCTCTTGTCAACCTCTGTGTTGTGTAAAGCCCCAAGCCTCTGGGACCAATAACTTTTAATTAAAATATCATGTGACTTGAACTAATGTACGTTTGTTATTTAGAAAAATAATTTGTTGCTCTTGAAAACTTGACTTTTTGAAGATATTTGAAGTTTCCCAGGATGCTGAAGAACAATGCCCATTTTTGTTTTTGTTTTTGACAGGAGACAATTTCTAATTCGGTTCCTATTGTCATTAGTTTCTGGTCGAACCCTAAGACTGATGACCCTCGTCCCCTGTGGGCTCTTCAAGGTTCACATGATCATGTTCTCAACCTTTTTCTTCCTTGTTATTGTTTATAAGCGTAACGACATAACAAGCTAATGTAATCGTTCAGACAGCGTTTTACATGACGTGAATGAGAATTCTTTGCCACTGAAAGGTTTTGTTACATAAGATTTTGCCATATGATGATAATATAATAAAAGTAAATGATTTAATGAGTAGTTAAACAGAACATTTGCCTTTTGACAAGGTAAATGTGAGCACCAGGAAGACACAATTGCTTTCAATCTGATGTTAGGACCTTAAGGTCAACACCGACGCACAGACAGAAGCTTGCGTGCACACACATAGACACCCACACAGACAGAAGCTTGCATGCACACACATAGACACCTACACAGACAGAAGCTTGCATGCACACACATAGACACCCACACAGAGAGAAGCTTGCGTACGCACACATAGACACCCACACAGACAGAAGCTAGCATGCACACACATAGACACCCACACAGACAGAAGCTTGCGTTTGCACACATAGACACCCACACAGACAGAAGCTTGCATGCACACACATAGACACCCACACAGACAGAAGCTTGCATGCACACACATAGACACCCACACAGACAGAAGCTTGCGTTCACACACATAGACACCCACACAGACAGAAGCTTGCATGCACACACATAGACACCCACACAGACAGAAGCTTAGTTCGCACACATAGACACCCACACAGAGAGAAGCTTGCGTACGCACACATAGACACCCACACAGACAGAAGCTTGCATGTACACACATAGACACCCACACAGACAGAAGCTTGCGTTCGCACACATAGACACCCACACAGACAGAAGCTAGCATGCACACACATAGACACCCACACAGACAGAAGCTTGCATGCACACACATAGACACCCACACAGACAGAAGCTTGCGTTTGCACACATACACACCCACACAGACAGAAGCTTGCATACGCACACATAGACACCCACACAGACAGAAGCTTGTATGCACACACATAGACACCCACACAGACAGAAGCTTGCGTTCCCACACATAGACACCCACACAGACAGAAGCTTGCATGCACACACATAGACCCTCACACAGACAGACAGAAGTGTATCCAAATGCAATTGCTTATGTTGAACTTTGTTACTTCCTGTGGATTAGAACAGATAGATCTTATGTCAGTCATGTTGGTCATACATATGAGTTTTGAGTTAATAACCATGTAATAACCTGTACTTAACAATGCCCATGATTGCACTGAACACTAAAGTTTTGTGCAATTGCGTTGTTTAAACAGATGTATACACAGAATAGTGGTATTGTGAGGTAATCATGTAGGATTATATTAATAACTTGAACTGTGGTGTATACAAAAGGTTATTAACGTAAGGTCTGACTGTGAGAAATGGTCAGCTTCGTTTTGCCCAGTAATCCGCTGAAGCCATGCACGATGTGCTTTTAAAAAACCCCAATTCCTCTCCAACTGGCTGCAGTGGTGGGGTCGGTCATGACATGCACCAAGCACACAGGCATCTGGGGAACGCCGATCCCCTCCTCCCTGGGGATTTTTTACGAGCGCTCTCTCTTTTCATCTCCTAAAGAGATGGTGTCCTTATACAAAGCCCGGGTTTCATCCAGGGGCTTCTTTCCTTCCAGAACATTCCCCTGGCACGACACCAGGGTGCTTCTGGTAAACAGAGAGCATGTTTACAAGTCGAAATGCGCTGGTGTGCAGAGTTCTGTGGATTCAGCAGTCTCCCTCCTGTGCATAGATTTTAAAAATGTCGTCCGCAAGGTTAAAACGTGACCAGAGCGCTTTTTAACAATGTTGTGCCTGGATGAAGCACACCTGTGAAGGGCAAACTCCCTACACTTGAGAGGAAGCTAGCACCAGGCGCTATAATAACCTTAAATACCGTCCAGTGAGTAGAGGGTTATTAGTCCTGTCGGAGGCCAGGGTAGTATACTCACGACTGCTATAGGGGAAGCAAGGGGAAATCCTGGCACCTGGGGGTTGGGGCGAACAGGGGTGGTTGCAAAAATGGGACACGTGGCCATGAAGGGAGGCCATCCCTCCCCACCAAAATCAGAACTCTACCCAATCAGAACAGGCCCAATAGTGAAGGTCCACAAAAGCAGGAATGGCAATTATCAGCAGACATGTTCCAATAGCCATGACCATTCGTCTGTCACAATCCACATGTAAATTCATATATGCAAGGTTAAATAGATACGGTTTTTATTTTTATTTTGAGTCCGTGTCTGATTCCTTTACAAACTTTGGGAGCTATCCGTAATTAGAGAACCAGACTTAGTTTTAGTTATTCTTGGTACACAGAAATGTATAGCTTCATGTGATAATAATTTAGACGGATAAGTGATTTTAGAATTTGTTCGTAATAAAAAAAAAAATGTATTTAGAATTCCTTAATGCATAAGGGTAAACACGTTTGGATATTGCTCTTTTTAAAATAAATTACTGATCGACAGGAAGGAAGAATTGAGTTCATCTGGTCACTTTCATGGAACAAGTATTCCATTAAACGTGATATGCCTATGTTGAGCACACATCATATATCTTCAAAAACAGAAAAAAACAGCCCAGTTCCTGGTTTTTAATCTTTCTTTCCCAGCATTGCCGAAGTCACGGAAACAATGGGTGGGGGCGGAGCTTGGAGAACACAAGGGATACAGTGAGGCGCCGTCAGAACCTTCCCCAGGGAGCCATCCTGGCTTGCCCAAAACGCAAGCGAGCGACGCGTTTTCTGCCCGTGACGAGGGAAAGAAGGCCCCCTTGGTAATGTGTCTCTCTTTACTCACCCAAACAAAGCCTGGCCTCAGAATCAGACTGCTGACTCATCCTGAACGTGGAAAAACACATGTCGGTTTTCTACACTAAAGACATCCAATCGTCTTTGAGGAATCGTTTTGTCGAAGAGGTTCAAAGTGTGTTGAGTGATTTAACATCAGGCCGACATATACAGCTATTTAAGGGATTAATATTCTATTATGGGATGGATTATATTCTGTGTATAAATGAATTCGTTTTGTTAGCAGTGAATTAACATATACGATTTCTCAGATTCTGTGTATATTGTGACACTTTTTTCCCTTTTCTTTTTTATTATAAATTTTTTTAAACTGTTAAAACTGTAGAATAACCATTTAAACACACGTGGGATCTATTTGTGTTGAGTTTAACATTTTACAATTTTATGGCCTGCGTTTGCAGATCAGATTGTTAACTGGCTGTCTGGGGACCGAGCACCGACCTCTCCCAGAGCACAGACCTGCCGGCACAGAGGCAGGAAACGTCTGCAGGTGACTCATCTTGCCAAATGGGACCTATTTCCAAGAGCAATTATAGAAACTTCCCCTTCCATTTTTAGCTCCTTGGTCTGATGTTTTGAAAAACAACATCGGTGCCTGGCGAGGGCAACTTAGAGCGATGGGGTCTCTTTCACATGGTGTTGGGGGATGCCTGCGACTGGGGAAATTTTCCACCTCAGCATGGCCACGTCTGACGGCCTCCAGCTCTGACAGCCCAGTTCATGACAGAAGCGTGAGCGCATCGTGTGGGCGGTGGCGTGAGGACTCAGGCGGCCAATCATATTGCGACACTGGGCTGTGGTGAATGGCGGATGGGCGGTCTGCAGTGGTGGAAACGCCGTAACCCTCTGGGAGGGGAAGGAGAGCGAATCAGAACACGTTGTGCGCTATGTGGTGGTGAGGCATCAGCAGTAAGAGTGCCCCAAAAAAAAATACGGCACGCCCGTCCTCCACAGGCAAACCTGACTGGCCTTTATAAAGCTGCACAATGTCACAAAATGGCTAGTTAACTGCAACCCTTGTGGCTTCATATATCTGCAAGGCAAAAGGTTATTACGGACCTGCAGAGGAATGTAACTGTTTGGGGACCTGTGACTTAACCGAGTTTCGTGTGGGTCTCTGTTCACACGGCAGCGATTTCCTGGGAGGGAGGGGTGGGGAACGGTGGAGATTTGTACTGAGATATACATGCATATAAATTCAAACACTGCAGCCCAAGAAACTACTGGCTGTGATGAAACACTCTGTGAGAGTCAAACAGAGAAGGTGACGTCAGAGCCAGCCCCAGGCTGCGCGGGAGAGGGACACTGTTGACCCTGCCAACGGCCATGTGGTTTTGGTTCCCCCTTGCAGAAAGCCACTCATTGTTGACAGCAGCCACACAGGCCATCGCCATGGAGACACTGTCTGAGAGCGAGCGCGAGAGAGAGAGAATTTTTAGTCCCGACCACTGATCGCAGGGAAACTCTCAGTCACGCAACAGTGTCACAGTGATATGTAATCAGCCTGGCTGCTGTAAACCCATCAGGCAGATGGGGGGGGCTGGGGTGTTGTGCGTCCGAGCAGGCTGGGAGACACGGGGGGGAGGGGATAGGGGTTAGGCAAGTCTGAGTGTGCTTCGCTGTTTTACCAGTACAACAGCGCTCTGTTTGGAAATTCTGTGGAAACACTTGCTACATTTATGAGAGCTTTTCAAGCTTTAAACACTGACGATAAGAAAAGTCTTCAATACACTACCATGGAACTGAGGCGCAGTTTTACTGACTGGAAGCTCATTCTTATGTGTATTTTTATATTTATAATAATGAAAATTGATCACGTCAGGATCATTATATAGTAATGCAGGCCTACTGAAGCTGTCTACTTGGAATGGGATTTAACGTCTTTACTTCAGGGTTTCTGAACCAGCTGCAAACAGCACAGTGTAGAAGAGTTTGAATCTCTCTTTGCGTAACAGACTGACAGGCTTTTCGGGGGATAAGGCGTTTTTCAATGTCAACCCCCCCATACCTGCACTTGTCCCTTTGACACGCATTCCTGGGGGATGGCTTGTGTAAACTTCTGAACGGAATCTGTCTCGATGTTGTCTCAAAAAAACGTTTTTTGCCAGAAAACTCCAGTTCTGTCTGCCTTTGCTCTCTCTTATCTGATCGGTCAGAGGACTGTTGCAGAGAGCTTGTGTGCATGCTTGTAGGGTTCATTATTTTAAATTAATAATAGACTTCAATAGGCACATGCGAGCCCAGCATACTTCATAGCATACGATGAAGACCAATAAAAGCAACACAGCAGAACATTACAGTTTAAAGATGACAAGCTGTTTCTTCTTAATCAAATACGTGACGATTAGAATAGCTTTTTAAAGTTGTACGGCTTTAGCATGTAATGAAAGCTATGAAATCTACCCATATCACTTCTCCCAGAATTATACGCCAAATGGATGTGTCAGGGATAGACGTGTGTTGGGAAATGTAAATAACGCAGAGAGGAAGACAAAGCCTTTGAGAAAAACTTGCTTGTCCCGTTCAGGAACTTGCATGGGCCGCACGTCTGTGGAGCTAAATAAACACGGCGACCTTCTCCAATGTTTGGGACCTGACCCACGTGTAACCGGCCTCACAAACAGGGCAACAGCTGATCGTGCTGACCTTCAGTGTGAAGTCCTGCCTGTCGGTAGCCCAAGCCAGCTCCTGTTACTCTCAGACAGCTCGCTAGCAGGTACTTGAGATTTACTAGGTGAGAGGGTAGTGTTTTTGTTTTTTTTGTTTTTTTTTAAAAGCTGCAGTTCGACAGCATTGTTAATGCAATCAATACTGTCTGGCGTGTCGTTTGAACTGCAAGTTAAAAAACAAACCGTTTATGTGACTCTACATAAAATGTGCTGCGTGTCGATTTTCAGATGTCCTTCCACTGTTTACTGGGATGACGCATACATGACCGAGAGTGAGACTGAGAGTGGTCTTTAATTGAGCGCACTTGGGTTCGAGTTACACTCTCATTCTTTGG
>JAOYSI010001435.1:0-17103 GCA_025775065.1 Hiodon alosoides | reverse complement strand
TATATATATATATATATATATATATATATATAAGCAGCCATTTCCCTGTATAAAAACATATGAAGCTATTTATGTCAAAACACCATTTCTCAAATGTATCTATTAATGCAATATAAAACGATATACATTTGACAGTAGAACAAACTGCAATAATAATTTTAAAATGCTACTGCTATATATATATATTTAAGTTATAGCTTTACAACTCTTGATAAAGTTTCATGTTTAAGGAGTGTTGAGGCAGATTTCGCTTGGCTGCTGGATTGTATGCTGTCAATATCAAGAATATCAACCCCAATAAGCTTTGCCTGGGTTGAACGTACATGGTTTCGATTTCACTTATAAATCATCAAACCATCCCTACATGTTTATGAGCACGGTGGGTTCAGACAATGAGGAAGCAAGTGTAGCGTGGTCAGTCCCTTTGCACTAGCTGCAATGTGTAATTGATTAATGAAAACTATGCTATTCTTATTCACTGAATGACTGTATCTTGATTGCACAGGTCAAACAGAGACTCAGGGCTATGTCCCCAGCCTGATTAGTTACCTATTCCTTACTAAAGTACTTCATTTCTGTATGATCTCTGTCTATATACAGCAGAAAGCATGACGAGTTTAACAGATAAATGCATAGAAATGTATTCCAGATGCTTCCGTTAAATCCAGTTGAACGGGCAAGCATTCCCTTTACATGTAAACAATGCACTGCTTATGGTCACTGCACACGTTTACATTGCATTGGAACAGAACAGCAGAGCACTGCTGAATTTCCATTTATGACTATTGTGTCATTTCACCTGTTTTGAATTGCGCTGTTGGGTCATTTTCAATGGGGCTTGTTTAATTGTGGGGGGGTCTTCTAAAATAAATCTGATTAATTACGCGCCACAGCAACTTGTGCGTTTACCCCGACAGAGCGCTTCATACACGAAGGCTCCTCTAATCCTTTACAATTCATAATGTTAAGGCTGTCCATCCGACAACGCTACTTTCACCCCTCCAGTTTCCGCGTCTCACTTTGAATAATTCTAATTATTCGCACAGGTGCACAAGCCGCAAGCATATCCATTTCCATTAGCAGCATTGATTGACACTCACACTCACACACACACACTGCACATGATAGAGCTGGCCCCACAAGTGACAGATCACCTACTCCCACTGCTGATGGCCAGGTTTATTTGGCCCTCGTTTTTGTGACTCAAATGAACATGTGTGGTGAAATAACGACTAAGTGCAAAGAGACAAACAGACATTCAGTGAAAGCTATGCAAAATTGATCATCTGTGAAAGGAAAGGTTCATTTTTTATTTCGATGTCTGTTTAATTTATTGTAGGTATAGTATTATTGATAGTAGTCTGCCGTCACACATGGATTATATTGCAAGAGTGATCATATGTGGTATTTTCATTGGACCTTGTTTTTTTTTATTTTATGTAATTGCTTAAAAATGAAGTCATGGATGCGATATGGAATTGCCTAACCTGGAATTCAGTATCTTAATTTAGTAGCTTTTTGAAAAAAATAAATTTAAAAAATCTAATAGCTGAGTTGGCCATTCCTGTCTTATTACAAAAAAAAAAAAAACAACAAAAAACAACATATATATACATATAATTTCCCAAAATAGGATTTTTAAAAATCAGTCCCTGCTGCAAAAACGTCAGTGATTGAATCTGTAGTTGTGCTGAATGAAACACATTCACATCAAGGGGAGTACAGAACCCCGACAACAAATGTCAATGCGTTTCTTCAGCCAGTAGAGCGGCTCGAACATAGACGGCACCTACTGTTTAAAAAAATGTTCATTAATCCTGAAACCTTCGTCTTTTCCCTTTCTCGATATTCACAGAAAACTGACTTCTTTCGTCAAATGGACATTATTTTCTCGCAACGTAGGTGGTACTAATTTGCATAAAAAACTCTGGATTTAGGATATAAGTTTAATATATAATTAACAAGTCTGGATTTAAAAAAATAAGTCACTATAAATTGCAGAAATAGTATTCTACTGTCCTTCTGCAATCCTTAATGTGATTGCATATTCAGTGTGGCTCTAAGAAAAAACCTATGGATATGGATATGATATGAACCCAGGCCCCCTGCAGGGCTTCCCTAAACCAAATTTTAATCGGGGTACATCTAGCTAAATAAGGAAGGTGAGCACGAAGATCCTCAATAAGGCCATCTTGTCCTCTCGCTGTAATGAACTAATGAGGAGCAGCTCGGAATTCACCAACCATGGGAGAGCATGTCCAGCCATGGGAGAGCATGTCCAACGATGGGAGAGCATCTCCAACCATTGGAGAGAATGTCCAACCATGGGAGAGCATCTCCAGCCATGGGAGAGCATCTCCAAACCATGGTAGAGCATGTCCAACAATGGAAGTGCATCTCCAAACCAAGGGAGAGCATGTCCAACAATGGAAGAGCATCTCCAAACCATGGGAGAGCATGTCCAACAATGGAAGAGCATCTCCAAACCATGGGAGAGCATGTCCAACAACGGAAGAGCATCTCCAAACCATGGGAGAGAATGTCCAACCATAGGAGCGATTGTCTAACCATGGTAGAGCATAGCCAACAATGGAAGAGCATCTCCAAACCATGGGAGAGCATGTCCAACAATGGAAGAGCATCTCCAAACCATGGGAGAGAATGTCCAACCATAGGAGCGATTGTCTAACCATAGGAGCGATTGTATAACCATGGTAGAGCATATCCAAACCATGGGAGAGAATGTCTAACCATAGGAGCGATTGTCTAACCATAGGAGCGATTGTATAACCATGGTAGAGCATATCCAAACCATGGGAGAGCATGTCCAACAATGGAAGAGCATCTCCAAACCATGGGAGAGAATGTCCAAACCATGGGAGAGAATGTCCAACCATGGGAGGGAATGTCCAAACCATGGGGGGAAATCTGAGGCAGTCGGATTCAGAAATCCAGGGAATGGGAAGAGCCTCAGAGATGGTACCTGGAGGCATTGACAGTGATACAGGCTACGATCGTGCGCCTTGACACTGAGCTGAGACGGCACTCAGCTGTCTGTGAGGATTGCTTCGACCATGTGTTTCTGCAAGCTGCGCCGTGTTATCTCAGTACAATACCCAGACCAGTGTACTTCACTTCACAGATATTCGGGCTAGCAGTATTTAAGATATTTAGATAACAAAATTGCATATTGCACTCACCAACTTACAGGAACATCTGCCAATATATTTTTAGAAAATCTAGAAAAAATATATTTTGTCAGCTAGTAAAGGCAAGTTTGACTTTAATAACGTGTATTTGCATGCTTTTTTATTTTCCTGTAACACAGGCGGCAGAGTGAGTCTTTAATTTATTTTATAGCTAAAATAGAATACAGATAATTCAGCCTCAATGTAAATTACTAACGTAGTTATGTAGTACTAGTATTACTAGATTTACTACTGAAATTACAATAATTACTTTTAAACCTATGCAGTGCATCCAACAATAACACGGCAACTTTAACATATTTAAAAAGGATGTAAAGCCCTTATTAAATATAACCTAAATCTGGTTTTACAAATTGCACAAACTGTAAAGCTTCATATTGTGGACTGGTACTGCAACAACAACCACAACAAAACGATAATCCCTAATACGACACAATCTCAAACCGAGTCACACAATCAAAATCTCCAAATTAGTTTAATAACAGCAGTTCTATGGCTGTCTTGGTTATCTTCTTTTCACCAATACGAAATGCCTACAAACTCAATTATTATTCGCAAAAGTCCAAAGAACATGACTCACCACTAGATTCCCTATCACCATGACCAGCATGAAGACCAGGATGCAGAGGGGCTGTCCTGCCACTTCCATGCAGTCCCACATGGTCTCGATCCACTCCCCACAGAGAACCCGGAAGACGATGAGGAAGGAGTGGAAGAAGTCCTTCATGTGCCAGCGGGGCAGGGTGCAGTCCTTGGAGATTTTGCAGACACAGTCCTGGTAGTTCTTCCCAAAGAGCTGCATGCCCACCACGGCGAAGATGAAGACGATGATGGCCAGGACAAGCGTCAGGTTCCCCAGGGCGCCCACTGAGTTCCCGATGATCTTGATCAATGTATTCAAGGTTGGCCAAGACTTGGCCAGCTTGAAGACCCTCAACTGGGAGAAAAGGCATTAAAAAACAAATGCCATTCAATATTTTCCAGTTTTTCATGCTGAATGCTATTTGTTAGATAAAGACAGCATTTACGCTAGGTATAAAGTTAAAGTATTAATTTATGGTGATGGGAAACTACAAGTTTGTTGTCATTAATTCTGAACGTACATGTCACATGTGATTAACTTAATTATCCCCACTGCATCTGTAATTATTTTGTAAATTGCCCCCAGTGATTGTGGAGGCTAAGACAAACTGCAACACCACTTTTATGAATATGAAAAAATACCCAACTCATAACACTGAGGAGCTGATTGGAGTGCAGAATATTTTAATCAGACCCCGCAGTGTGTTTTAGTGGAGCTGTGGAACGCAGAGCAGTGCTGGCCATATTGTCCGGCGCAGTATTTATGTAGCTTATGACAACGGCGCCATTACAATCAAAGCCTCGATGATATCTGATTATAGGTTTCATTATTACGACGCATGTGGAATGTGCAAGGGCCTTTTTGAATTGTGTTCATTTTTTTTTTCCTGGAATTAGTGATGACGTGATGGTAGGATAGAAAAGCATTACCAGTCGAAAGGATCGCAGTACAGACAGCCCCTCCACATTAGACAGTCCCAGCTCCATCAGACTGAGGCTGACGATGAGACTGTCGAAGATGTTCCAGCCCTGCTGGAAGTAGAAGTAAGGGTCCAGAGCCACGATCTTCAAGACCATCTCGGCTGTAAAGATCCCGGTAAAAACCTTATTGAAAACACGAGGAGAGAGAGAGAGAGAAAAAAAAAACATTTTCGCAAACAAAATACACACTTGGAGGCTGAATCGCAAGTGTCAGTAACGCTGGTTGTTTCCTGTGGCCATTTCACAGTACATTATGTCACCAAACAAACAGAGAAGCTCACGTCAGAGGCATCTCCTGCTTTCACAAGTGGAAGGAAGCGTAATGAGTTCATAGAGGACAGCGATGTGCTTCATATTCTATTAACCAAAAACCAACAGGACGGCCACTGAAAGTGCTCTGGAGTACCAGTTTTTGGATAATGTACTGTCGGTATTCATGTCTCCTGCAACATCACAGGGGGAAACTCCTCATAATAAATTTTTATTTTTTATTTTTTTTTAAGCTAAGTGTGAAAAACAAACGCCGCCGAACCCATCGCTCATTTCCCTCTCGGCTGAAAGTACAATATCATCATTTGTTTAAATACGTCTATAGAAACACATCGGTTCCTTTCATGCACTGACAGCAGCTCCGTTCCCATTCCTGGCCTGTTGTGGTTAGCAGGCAGTAAGACATTATTTACGCTTTCAGGGCAGTGAGAATGATGTGTTTTGTAGTTGTGCAGGAAAGCTGAAAAGGCCGACAGAACAGTATTTTATTTTTTTTATTTTCTTTTAGCAGGATGCCCTGCTTGTTGTTTCTCCCAAACCCATACGCCAATCTGACATAAGATACGTGACAAACGGGCTGTGCAGACAGGGCAGACTAATGCTGTGACTAGGCAATCTTCTCTGTAACATTATTAAGTCTGATTTTGCAGACCAGAAAACCTAATTGGGTTCATTAGGTGTGTTTTCTCCCCAGTGCTTTCCAGGTGTGAGTGTTCGACGAGTTCCCAGGAGTCCTGATAGACATGAATGGAACCGAAGTGAACGTGGGACCTGCCTTTAAAGCGCGACGTTCCTCAAATTAAAACATTTTTGGTGGCATTGCATCTAACATGGCAAACCAAAAAGTGCATGTCTGTAAAATGTGACTTGATCAAATGTATGTTATGGCTTAGTACTTTAAAGCATTCTCTTTGGAATTTTATGTTGTTGTTGTTTTTCATGAGCAGAAACCAGAAGGGATCTCATTTGCATCCAACAAAACATTCAGTTACTGCGGTTCTGCAGGGCTGACGTTTGCCTCGAGCGGTTACGGCTCACCTTCCGATGAACAGCAGTGCTGACTTTTCTTTTACCTTGATTAATTAGCACATTGGCTCTTCATCAGAGCTCATTATCCGTGGTGATTAATACGGCCATCACATTAGAGTATGATTATAGTCAGAGCAGTTTGTGAGGAAATTGGTGTCATCATTCAGGAGAGATACCTAAAAGCCGCCTGCCAGCAGAGCAAAAACTCTTGTGACAACAAGAGTAAACAATTGCAGTCAGATTGTTATTAGGCTGTATAAAGCTTTTGCATCTTGTTGTTCTGGATACTGCTATGCTAACATGCATACAACGCAGATTATTTGCTCAAAAACAACAATGAAAACAATACCAATAATGAATTCATAGGCTAAGATACAAGGTATCTAGTTAAGAGGCATTTACTAAGCCATTATGGAACATTTCGAAAGACGACCTGCACGAGGTCTCCCTATGTATTAACATATGAAACCCAACCGTCTCTGGCACACACCGTCAATGCAGACCGTGCAATATTCAGCCAGAGTTGTCACCTAAATTACATGGACCTTCTTCAGCAAGTCAACAGGACAAACCTTTTTCGGGTTTAAGGGCAGACGAGAGCCTCTGCATTGAACTGTTTGATCTGCTAGTTAGCATCAGTGGTCCTGCATTCACCAACAGGCATGCACTCGTGGACTTTCACACATTACATTTTTCCTTTCGTTTTTATCACATATCCTGGTACAATTTAGGATTAAGGGCCAGTGCTGTTTCAATCACAGTGGCTCACTGGGGAACTGAAACAACAACCTTCCAGTCATTCGTTTCCCTAACCTCTTAGCTAACTGTCACTATTAAGAGAACAAAATACAATAAGAAAGGTTTATTTGCATAAATGTATAACAGTGCTTTTAAAAAGCATAGCCAACAAAGATCCAGTTAATACCTGATTAAAATATCATATTTTTAGAATAAAAAATGAATACCTAGTTAAAATGAATGAATAACAATGTGCTCATTAAATTAATTTAACAAACCACTAATCAAAATTACAAAATAAAGAACACTCAATTCTCTACTCCTAGTTGACGTTAACCTTTGGTATTATAAATGTAGGCTGCTTTAATAGGACTAAGTGAGTTAGGCCGAATTAACTGATGACTCGTTGGACAGAGTTTAAGCCCCTGCTGAAAAGGCCAGGGGTAACGGGTGGAATTAATAAATGCATAGAGAGGCAAACTAACACTGTTCTTTAAAAAAAAAGAATTCTGTATATAAGGAAATCATTATGGTTCTAAGGACCTCAATATGTTGGATAGAGTATTGAGGCTCATGTAAAATGAACTGCACCCGGATCTGCAATTTCTCATCAAGAGATCCTGTGGTTGTGGAAAATAATAGGCCATGTCAAACAGGTCTTGCATCAATGAAACCTTAAAGCGAAAGCCTGTTGAGTTCAGCTTATTTCACTGCTCAGCAACACACACAACGTCGGCCCTTTGATTGATTCAGATAGTATCACAGGCGTACGGGTTGTCAAGTTCAATTCGCAGACATGACGCTGACTTCTGTGTTTCCATTCAGCCAGCATGGCTCTCCAAATGAACATCTGCTTGGCCCCCTTTCGACGGCACGCATCTGTCTGAAAAACGTTGTGCGTCTGAAATTGTTCTCATACGGAGAATGAGAACTTCTTGCGGTTAGCGTCAGAATAGAAATAAAATGAATATTAAATGATATTGTAATTAATCATACATCCCCGTGTGTGGTGACCGGATACATAGCCACGGACAGATATTTATTAGCGGCATAATAAATTGACCTTCATCAAACCTCACTAGATATATTTTTTCACACAGGCCAAAGTATTGTAGCATGTTAGCAAAGCCAGTCCAGCCATATGCTCATAGCATCTTGGGATTCCGTTTACATTCCAAATGACAAACAATCCATTATGTTAAGGAGACCGGTGGCAGCAAGAGTGAAAAGAGGTCCTACCAGATTGCCCACAGTGAGCATTCTGTTGAACTCATCCGTCATGGGATAGTGCTCGAGAGCCATGAAGAGGGTGTTGAGCACGATGCACACCGTGATGGCCAGATCCAGGAAGGGGTCCATAACCATCTTCTTCACCCCCTGCTTCAGCTTCAGCCACGCTGGACAGCAGTCCCAGATCAGGTACTTTTGGGCAAACTCGTACCAGCAGGGGTGAAACCTCTGTCGGGACTCCTCCAGCTCTGCGGGCAAGGCACAGAGAGTCGTGACTCTAATCCCACTAACTCCTTTATTACAGTGGTTCTCAACCCTGGTCCTTCTAAAGGTCAACATGTGGAGTATGGCTACTTAACAAGACAAAAAAGCTGCCTCGGGGGCCTTCACACCTGGGTGAGGTTTGCTTAATGAGACCACACTCAGACACTCCCATAAAAGGAGACAGCAGAATTATCTGGAGGAGGATATTTCTGTTTTGTCCTGTGACTGAGAAATCTGCGCTTTTTGTTTGTGGTTAGGATGAATCAGCCTGGGTCTGGTTACCCCTGAACTGTTGGTAGAAGCTGATATAAAAATGATTAGAACTGCTACAAGAAGTTTCTTGTCACCTACAAATGCACATTTCTGAAAGCCCAAATAACAATGAGAACCTTTGCCAGAAAAGTCTGGGCTTTTTTGTTTTTTCAGTCCGGAGGCGGCCTTGTTTGACTTTATTGGCTTTGAGAAAAGTACTCAAGACAAACCCTAAACGCAAACACAGCAGTCACAAGCAATTGTTTCCTATAAGAATTGATCCATTAAAATCCAAGACTGCTGAAAGAGGTTGTGGCTTCCCACATCCACATATAAATCTACGCCCTCCGTGAAAAGGACAGACGTTTAGGAACTCTGAGTAAATATTTAAGCCTTATTGTGTTGCGCAGCAAGTAAACAATTATCCCATCAGCTTTTGCAATTCAGTCGGTTTTGATGCACTCGTCTTTTTTAATTACACAGCTGAACAAAATTCACAAAATGAATAGAAAAAGCACCTGTTCCGACTGTGATTGCGGCGCTCTGTTGCTAAACAAATGCTGCTCATACCATTTAAGAAGTGTTCACATTCTTGTATTTCGTTCTGAGCTCAACATTTCGCCGATTGCTGCAATGTCCCCTGCCCTGAACTCCCGTGCATTTTAATTTCAGAAGAGCGAGTTCTTAGGTGCTTCTCAGTTGATTGGTTTCTTCCGTTTGTTGTCTTTTTTTCGTTACCTGACAAACATCTCAAAGTGATCTTTGTTTCTTGTATCCGAATCTCTGTTTTTTCGCCTCCATAGATATTGGACGGCTGGCCCGTAGAAAACATCTGCTGATGTCAGACTGGGTTTTTACTCGTGCAAATGTAGGCATGACGCTTTTACTTTTGTTCAATATTATGACAAGTAAGAGGCAAAACAAAAAAAAAATTGTGTGTGTCTGGAAGTATTCTGTGTACAATCAGCAGACGTTGACAATTTATTCAAAGCATAACCTACCTCATAATAATACAGCGTGCATAGTTTATTGCTAACTATACTAATATAGTATTGAAGTGGGCAAACTTCAGGAACCGCTCTTACCCTCCATGGCGTCTGTGAGGAAGCTGGCTGTGCTTGGTGCTCTGTTCTTTCGGAGCCGCGCCTCGAGTCCCTCGGGGGACAGTCTGCAGGGGAACAGCCCGCCGCTTGTCTCGTGCGTGTGGTTGGGCCCCTGCAGGTATGATAGGGGCAGATCCAGAAACACAGCAGGACAATAGTTTGCATGTCAAGGGTGTACCCACTGCAACTACACACGTATCATACAAAAATTAACTCTGGTCTGCAGGAAAAAAAAAAAACTGTACCAATCTGTCATCTTCACTGTAAGCTGAACCTGTAATATAAGCATACCTGCAGGGGCCTAATCATGTTTTACTATCGGATGAGCAGTGTATTTTTATTGTGAGTAATGGCCTTAATTGAAAATTTGCATCACAAACCATCACGGCCACATAACAGATCAAAACCAGTTGCGATCCTTAATAACCTTTCCACGATTGGCTGTCAGTCCTCTTGCTATACTATACATTAGTCACACACACGCCTCACATTACCAAATCCCTCAGATATTTTGAAAATTGATGTGATTGATTGGAAACTTTAAACTGAGGGAGAGTCCGTAAATAAGGTTAATTTAGGTACAACGTTAAAATAAAAGGTAAATCCTCATGAACATTCATAGTTTACTATCTAATCGCACACACCCACACTTTTATTCCAGTGACTGACATTTTATATATGTAAGGTTAATATGTAGACTTCCTTCAAATGTCGACTTAAAAAAATAAATTGTTCTTTAACAATTATCATTACCACAGCTCTTCTGCTCCTGGGAAATCGAAGTGCTGCCACAGAGCTACTTAGTCAACGCCCACACAAAATTTGGCTGGAGAGAGAAAGTCAGGCCACTAACACATCTAAACAGATGCCAATACAGCACCAATCCAACAGCTGTTGCCATGGTGCATGGGTGCATTTCCAAGACAACCAGAAGTCTGTGTGCCCCACCCCCTTCCCAGTCATCTTAGCACATCAATCTCCAGTTTCATTCACCAGTGGCAATGGAGTGGGTGTGCGGTTATGTCTGCGTATCTGCACAATGCTGATTTTCAGTCCAGCAGACACCAGATTTTTTTTTAAGTTTACGCTGGTTTATCAGACAGCATAACAATTTTAAGGATTTAATTAAAACACTTTAAAACAACTTAATGGCAAAATAATTAAACAGACGGCAAATAAAATTTTTTTAAAATACTGCATATTATTTAACAAATGGCAATTCATTAATTTCTCCTAAATTGTAACATTTAAACAGCGTTTTTTTAAAAGTGTTAGTGTTTGAAATGACAAAGATTTTGCCCTTATTTTTTAGGGGAAAACAGCAATGGCTATCCTAACTTGTAATTTAGTGACACTCTGTGTGAATATACTGGAAATCCAGGTTCCAGTCGGAGGGAGCAGAGAAGCGGTTTCACAGAAACGGACTCCGGAACCCTGATGTTATTGCCTCAGCTTTCTGCGCAATTCGCGCCTCACATGACTGAGCTCTACACCTGTTCCATTAATGCTTGAGAGCATTACCGCACCTGGGCCTCCTCCAGATCTTCGCCAGGGCTGCCCCCAACCCCTCCCCCAAAAGAGCCAGCGACGCATAGGCGAGCATTAACTGTCCTAGATCAGAATTTCACGAAAAAACCAACCTATCTTCTAGAACTGCAACTGCTGCTCTGACCCTTCAACTGGACCCTTCTTTACTGTACCGACAATAACCGTAACTTCCCCCATTTGAAAGTGCTCGTAAAAGGAGATTTTCTGTAGTAGCAATGTAAATGAAACATATCTAGAGAAAAGATCGAGACTACAAACATTCCAATTGTGCGTAAGAACTCAACATTGGAATGCAATGGAAGTTAAACTATTGCAAGAGTGTACGTTATGTGTACGCTCCAGTTTTCTTCTTTCAAATTCTTTCTCTCTCGAGTCCAAATAATCCCAAAAAAATAGAAACTAATATAGCTGCAAATGGACCGACTGTGCTCTGGGCTGGAGTACTTACAATGTCTTCCCTGACTTTCTCCATTGTGCATGCCGGCAGGGGAAGTGAAGTAGGTGGACCCATGCTATTGAGCCCATTCTGATCCATGGGGAGCTTGCCATTGATGTTGAAGCTGGGGGTGAAAACCTGGGAGCAGTAACTTCCCACACTCTGGCTGCTGGTTCGTCTCTTCGGCCAGGGGGCAGCCATTGAGCCGGCGCGGCTCCTGCTGTCCCTGTACACGCTGAATTCGTCGTCCGCGAAGTCTGCCTCCGAGCCCTTGCGCGGGCGGAAGGTAAAGATGCTGACCTGGCTCCCTCGCCTAGCGCTCAGGGGGTGAGACGAGAGGGTACGGACGAGAAGGTGTTGCATCTGCAGGGGAGGACAGAGAAGGGGGGGGGTGTTGGTGGAAAAAATGCACGACATCTGTGAAAGCCGGAGAATGACGGGATTGATGCGTGACATAGGATCTGATTCACGGACAAACCTGAGCGTTTGAACCACAGTCAAGTCCAGGTTAGCGAATTAACAAGCATAAATTTTGAATCTCAGACTTTTTTTTTTTTGCACCTTTCTCCCACTCAATTTTTGAATCAGTAATGGTGCAAATCCATCTCAGCTCTGTATACGAGGGGTTTAGAACCAATTAGAGAAGAGAAACATCCCTCTCAGCAGCACGGCAAGCCAGCAGGTGCCCAGGAATCTGGTAGGAAACGTTCGTTAGCAACAAGCCGAGAGATCCCCTACCCCGGCCCAGGCTGCTGGCTCTGTGTTCTCCCAGTCATAATAAAATGAGCTGGATTCAGACTACCGCTCATAGGGCTCAGCCCGTGCTCAGGCAAGCACCCTTGCCTGACTGAGTCCCTCAGGAGGCTGCTGAGAAGATATTTGAATAGCAGAACACCTATATCCTACACTTGCCTAACATATTTTTCCAGTAATACTTTATATATACATTTAAGTAATCCATCATATTGGGAGTAAGACAAAATAGGAGTTCTGTATAGCATTCCCTTAACACTTCTGTATCACAGACACATTACGAGTGTACAGAAATGCCTGGGCGACCTTACCTTGGGCCCATCCACCAAATCCAACCTTGATGCCTTATCTTCCACATCGCACTCAGTCTCCTCCGACAATGTCCTCTGGGATTTCTTCCTTTTCTTCCGCACTTTGGCATCTTTCAAAGTGAAAGGAGATGGCTCCGGTGACAGCGCAGGGTCCACCTCGTGCACTTTGTGCGCCACTGCCTGTGAGAAGGATCGAGAGAGTCATCGCAAAAGGGGTCGGCCACCATAATTCCTCCCAGTATCGCCAAACGAAACCCGCGTTGATCCAGTCACGAAGAGACATCTCGCACCGTTTATATTTCGTCTTTTTTGTGTGTTGCAAGCATAAAAAACTGGCAATCTTTAAAAAAAAAAAAGATGTTAAATGCATAAAACACTTTTAGAACATAACACCAGATATCCCCTGCACATCACATAATCCACATAGCTTTGCGCGCGTTTAGCCGATAAAACAATGATTTAAACAGACACACCACCTGCTGCTCCCTCCGCAGGTGCTCCATGGCCAGCTGAAATTCCCTTTCTTTCTGCCACGCCTCTGCAATGGTGGCCTGGTTCTGCTCCTCGTACGCCATGGCCACCACAGCAAGGATCAGGTTCACCAGGTAGAAGGAGCCCAGGAAGATCACCAGCACGAAGAAGATCATGTAGGTCTTCCCTGCAGACCGGAGGGTCTGACGTCGGCGGGAGAAGCAGCAAATATTAGCGCAATGTGACAGCGAGACGGTACTAGACGGTTTTTTGTTCTGCAGATGAAATAAGTCGCTTCCAACACGCGGTGCGGAATAAGTCGCTTTCAACACGTGGTGAGGAATAAGTCGCTTTCAACACGCGGTGAGGAATTAGTCACTTTCAATGCACGGTGTGGAATAAGTCACTTTCAAAATGCGGTGAGGAAATAGGCACTTTCAACTCGCGGTGAGGAATTAGGCACTTTCAAAACGCGGTGAGGAATTAGTCACTTTCAACTCGCGGTGGGGAATTAGGCACTTTCAATGCATGGTGAGGA
Organism: Hiodon alosoides; assembly: GCA_025775065.1. Lineage (NCBI taxonomy): Eukaryota > Metazoa > Chordata > Actinopteri > Hiodontiformes > Hiodontidae > Hiodon > Hiodon alosoides. The sequence continues at coordinate 3,388 of JAOYSI010001435.1, read as the reverse complement.
ATAAGTCGCTTTCAACACGCAGTGAGGAATTAGTCACCTTCAACTCCCGGTGAGAAATTAGTCACTTTCAACGCACGGTGAGGAATAAGTCACTTTCAACAAGCAGTCATACCTGTTGGTAGAGGTTCTCCCAGTAGTCCTGTGTCATGAGACGAAAAAGAGCCAGGAACGCCCACCCGAAGCTGTCGAAACTAGTATAGCCGTAGTTTGGGTTTCTTCCGGTTTTCAAACAATCAAACCCGTCTGGACACTTCCTGTAAAATGCAACCACACAGGTAATGAAACATGAATGCGGTACAACAAGACCTCTTTAAAAATGGACTTTTTAAGTCCTAGGGCTGACAACACACCAGTTAAGTTGTCAAATTGTTATCTTAGAACTCTTACACTCATCACATTCTGTCAAGTAGATCTGACCTGAATGCTGAATCCTGGCTACAATTTTGGTTGAGGGTGGAACTGTTCCTCCTACACTGCGTGCCCTTTACTTCCATTCCGCTCACGCTCACTTCTGTTTGCCCTACTGTCTAGCCTTGCTCTTCTTATGATTCAGGAGGAGATCATTAGGCTAAATGTCTATGCTCCCACTGGCCAATTAAAATCTATTTACAACAACAGATCTGCCAAGAGATATTGCTGATGAGGGGAGTACTTGTAAAAATTTACGAGTCGCATTGTTAGCAGGGAGTATTACACATCAAGGGAAAATTGAGATGATTAATAGGGGCTCAATATGCTGTAGAAAATGTAAAGTATAGACTTGCTGTCTTAATAACAGAGGGAAATGTTTACTTTCTTTGGCTGTGTGGTTTCTTCATGAGTAACCGTGGGAACTGGTTCATATACTTTTTTCTGATCATGTTGAAGAGAGTTAACCCTAAATATTAAGCTGTCATGTACATCATGGCAGGAGTAGAATACGTAATTCTGCATTTGATCCAGCTCCCTAAAGAGGAAAAATATATATTGTGTGCACTTTACGGTCACCTGAAGCTATTTGCACAATACTTGTACTTATCTCTGTATGTAATCACAGTTTGGTCCCGTCCACAATAAGAAAACACGTTGGGCGAAGGGAAGTGCATGACGGAAGGTCCTGGCCCTGTGTTGCTACCACGCAGTCACACTTGACCGGGAACAGAGCAGCGGGGTGAGACAGAACAGACGGGCCAGCTAACAGAGCGGCAGATACGCGCCCGTGCCAAGGCTGTTGTACATGGGAGCATATGCCTCCAAGCGCAGCATTCCCAGCGTTAAGGTGTGGTGGCAACGCTGCTTCAACCTCCGTGTACCCTCAGCATGCCTCACCCAGGATGTCTGACTGCATGGTGCCTGCATGATAACTCTGTGCTGCTTTGTTGGTTCTCAAGATAAATATGCTTAAATGTATATACGTGGGAATGTGACAACGATAGTGAATGCTTCGCTTCGCAACAACACAGTCAACATAAGTTCCCGAAGCACAGTTCCTGCCAAGCATTCCCCTAGCATCCCGAGCCGTGTGTCATGTTCATTTTTAATTGTGTAGCCTTCAAAACGGCAACAGCGCCGAAGGGATTACGGGAAAGGCAGATGGACACCAGGGCTGATGCTTGAATTTCCAGTGCGTTGAATTACAGTGAAGGTCACAGCCTTCCACGAAGCTAATGACAGGCTGGCCACCACGTCCGCTTCGAAGCAGTGTAATTTAGTAATGGCTCGGCACAGCTGGGCATCTGCAAATCTCACCGCTCTCCGTAATCTGTTTGAGGGGAGAACGGGGCTATCGGTCGCAAAGCGGAGCGGGAATCTCCTCAGATTTACACTCCAGTCATATCAAAGCGAGGGGGAGGGGGGTGCAAAGCAAACCAACAAGCTGCAGTTTTGGTGCGCTTGCCTCTGTCTTTTCTGAAAAGGAGCAGGCATGACTTGCGGAACGCGTACGTTCGCGTTAACGTCTGACATGTTCACCGTTCTCGGAGTGAAACGCCAGCGCGTGCGCTCGAGGGCATCTGTTCCGCGCCACAACCGCATGCACCTTTATGATTATAAGTTGTTTTATTACGTCATTATTGTCATTATGGTTCAGTGGGTCCATTGCTGAAATGGGGCCATTACAACCCTGCCTGGGATTTCATTGCAATGTATATTAGGGGATAATATTCATACCAAGATCTTTCAACACATTCCAGATATAGATCATTTGAACTGTGATCCTGTCATCTCCATAACTGAATAATAATATCCTTTTGTGTTGCCACTGGAACATGCCTCTTTCCCCAGCAGAACAAACCAAATATCTGTTAAATTTACAAAAAGAAAGTCACTACAAGGTATGCCCTGTATTAGCCTAACAATAGTAGTAGTAGTAGTAGTAGTAGTAGTAGTAGTAGTAGTAGTAGTAGTAGTAGTAGTGGCCAAACAAATCTGGAAGTGTGACGTAGCATTCAGCATTAAAAGGTGTAATATCGATTAACAGATCCTGTAATATCTTCATGAGTGGTGTTGCATGTCATTTCTGAATCTAGGGAAACTTTGCATAAAATAGTTTGAGGTTAGGGAGAACTTATACAATTGCTGCACACTTGAGTTTGTAAGCCTGTGATACAATCAACTAATATATAGTCACTAACAAGCATAGTTTTCAGTTTTATGTGTAGACCTGCAGGCGAATCTTAAAACTAGCTTGCTGTGGACTACATAATCAATAAATGAGCCCATAATAGTTATTGATAGCTAGCAAATGTTACACTATTGATATGCACTGGCTAGCTAAATTGATTCTGTGACAGCATATCAAATCATTGAAAATGCCATGCAGAGAGCCTCCCCTGTATTTCACAGAAACACATATCAATGGTGTTAACTCGGTTGATTGGCTATATATTATTACCATGTAATTGAAAATTCCCTCTCATTCCCGAAATGCAGCCATTCGTGAATTAAAAAAAACAATTCAGATGGCTTCGCTGTGATAGGCAGTCAACTCCGCATCCACAGTTCAAGCCACAACGTACAGCATCAAGAGGATGACTCACGGCCTGAGTCATCTTTAGAGCAATAATAGGTGATAATGGCAACATTTAATTTTGTAAGAGTACTTAAAACTTTAACAGGCTCTTATCATCATTTTAAAATCTACTGGTGTTCTGCCTGTGTGTCAGTGTGTGTGTGTGTGTGTCTGTGTCTGTGTGTGTGTGTGTGTCTGTGTGTGTGTGTGTGTGTGTGTCTGTGTGTGTGTGTGTGTTTGTGTGTGTGTGTTTGTGTGTGTGTGTGTCTGTCTGTGTGTGTGTCTGTGTGTGTGTGTGTGTGTGTTTATGTGTGTGTGTGTCTGTGTTTGTGTGTGTGTCTGTGTGTGTGTGTGTGTGTGTGTGTGTGTGTGTGTGTGTGTGTGTGTGTGTGTGTGTGT
>JAOYSI010001434.1:2110-17107 GCA_025775065.1 Hiodon alosoides | reverse complement strand
CCCCCCCCCCCCCCCCCCCCCCCCCCCCCCCCCCCCCCCCCCCCCCCCCCCCCCCCCCCCCCCCCAAAGAGAACGCTTTGAATCAGGAAGTTGCTCGACACTGTTCACTGAACGCTGGGGCCGAGGGCTATTCTTCACCCCGCCTCCCCGCTGGCATTCCGTTTCAGCGCCCCGCCCACTAACCTGCAACAGGTGGAAGTTAAGCATACAGCAGTTTCGCCCTAACCGGTCCGGCGAGATTGGAGAACAGGTGCATCCGGGCGCCCGGGGGCAATGCCTCCAATCTCAGAGCTATCTCAGCTATGCAAAAAGGAGAGGGAGACAGAGCCACCTCCCCGCCTCCACCAGGACATGCCACCCTGATGCCAACCTGACGCCAACCTGACGCCAACCTGACGCCAACCTGACGCCAACCTGACGCCACTTGGACACAGGCCACACCGGAGGGAAAATCTACGGCTTACGGCGGCTGGTCGTCCTTTCTCAGTGCAGCCCGCTTCTCGCCTTCTGGCACCGGAGAGGGAAGAGCACGAACAAAAACCCGCGACGGAGAACGGCCCTGACAGGAAAGACCGCATTTCCAGTGTGGGACATTCCGAGACAGATGCCGACAGAGAACCCCACCCCCAAAAAGTTGCATAGGCCTTCAATTGTCTTGCATGCAAACATTTCGGACATACTCGATTTAAGGTACTTCAATCTCTTGTAGTTAAAAATATATGGAAATAGGGGGAATTTTTTTTTGTCATTTAAACTAAAAGAAGAAAAACATAAGCCTACACACTACAGAACATTGTGTGACTGGCAGCCCTGGTTTCCTCAGACTGCCAATCATCCACTTATCAGCCAGAAGTAAACAGTGTTTTCCATAAAACACTTTAAAAATGCCGGTCTCAGCATCAGTTCTGTTTAAATACATCAAAAAACAAATGGGCTTCTTCCCCCTCTGCTTTTTAAACGGGCTGGACTCCAGGATTTCTTACATCATGGCAAAAATAAGGCTTAAGCAGCCCAGGACAAAACCGGTATTGGCGCAGGGCATTTTCAGTGCGGCGGATCACAGCACCCATCAACGCAGCGTTACGACAACCCCGGACGGTGTGCAGAATCACAGCGACATCATCTCCCAGCCCACGGCCTCCTGCTTAGTGCAAGGACAAGTGTGAATCAGTGTCAAGTATCAGATTTCTACCATCAAAGCTTTCTGTGTTAAATACACCTCATGGGCTGCCATTATCATGGGCTGAAGTTTATCAATAAACCACGGAGATGGCGATTGCCTGTTAAACGTGCCTGCTAAGGAAAGGATTTCTGAGTTGATCACTTATTTAAACCACTTTAGTCTCAAAGGTTCATAACCGCGCACATGAAACCACAAACATCTCACCCTTTTAAAATTGGACAAGATGGTTACAAAACAGAAAACCTGTTCTCTACTTGTTAGACAGATAGGGGCTATAAATCATGTGTGCACAAGACGTCGCCATTGCAAATGAGCTGAACATGAACACCTTTTATCGCTGAGTCAGGACAAAAAAAACCCATCAGGAAAGCCTTACTGGTGCCAACCACAGCTGCTCTCACCGAAAGACTGAACTACAGAGCCCAGTAACCTTCCGTTTCGATTCAGACACCACAAACTCCTCAGCTTGTCCAACATTCGAAACTCTCATTCCTCTCCGGAAGATTCCGTGGTGTCGCGGACACCAGATGTATAGCAAAGTGCGATTCCACAGAGCCAAAAGCGAAAAACGTATCGCCCGCTATCGCGATAACAACTGACAAGCTTTTGTGGACACAGCTCTGGGCTCCATAGCAACGGCCACTGCCCCTACCATCGGGGAGGTAAGCCGTGGCTGTGTACACAACCCAGCCTTGATAAATCCAGAACAGGTTTTAACTAAATCATAGTACATATCCAGCAGCGTCAGTGCCGAATCCGTTTAAGCAAGCAAATTTCCAGAGACAAAGGCTGGCTTGAAAAATACGCCAGGGCCACAGAATTTAAAGTCAGGCCCTTTTAAGAACACTTTGTTTAAAAACACGCATTTCTCCCCACAAACGAGGCACTTCGTTTTAAATCCAACGCGTTTTCCTGGCAACCGTGGCCGTGACTTCAACCGCAAGCCAAACCTGAGCCGTCAAAGTCACTCCTGAGTTCAGTCCATCAGTCACACAAATTAGGTGATGAGCGGTGCGTTAAAGTTGGAGTGATGCTCTTCCCTGAAGGAGACAGGTGGCTAAAACGGGTTTGTCAGGTCTAAGCCCGCGTTCCTACCCAGCTGAGGCGCTGGAGAAAGCCGGCCTGGCCTTCAGAGAAGCCACCCGTGAGGAACCTTGACCAGGGACAAAGGATAGGCTAAACTAAGCACCTAAACAACATCTCGCAGAAGGCCGGGTTGCGCCTGTAAAGAAAAGCAGCGGCTTTCAAAATGATAAGCTTAACAGCGCGGCAGAGAAGACGAAATGACGCGACCCCACAGAATTTAAACAAAGGCACGTCAAAACCATCTTTGCCAGACCGCTTAATGCAGCCCTAGTCGCGGTTGTCTAATTCCACAACAATGTCAACACACACACGTTCAGATAAACGTAATCCCATCCGTTTCAGATTGTTTACAAATATTTTAATATCCATCAGCTTTGTGTTAATGTTGCCATAAAAACGGATTTAAACTACTCAGCACGACCTCTGCACGTTGAGCCAACGAGACAGCGAGGAACGCAGCCCTCCAGTTAAGTTAGAGCATGAGCAAATGGCAGAACTACAGAGGGCAAAAACAGAGCAGATACCCTGCCTCGTCAACATCAGCCTTTACTCCACCCCGAACCAGACCGACGACGTGAGGGTCACACCTGGACAACCCCTCCCCCCCCCAACCCCCGTGTCATGACCCGTGCACCCATCCCAGGGGCTCCACCCCTCAAGAAAGACTGACCCGGTCTCTTAGGACCGCTGAGGCATGGCGACTGGCAGAGGCTGGGCGGCGACTTGGGGCGGAGTACGTCCACAGGGGAATAATCACAACAGCACGTCAGAAAGCACTCACTAACAGTTGTTCCATGGCGGTACTTTTCACACAGAGGCAGAACACAGAAGGAAAAGCTACAGAAGTCACAAATGGCTGCAGCAGAGAGGAAAAAGGCTGCCGTGGTGTAGAAAACATTGGGATGCAGTATAGATGGGGAAGATATCAGCTATCAAACAATAATAAACAGGAAAATAACCAGGTCGCCAAATATCTATGGCAGAATTCATTTGAGCCTACACGAAATTGACCCATATGGAGATATTGTGTTGAATATTCAGTTTAAATACACAGTGAATAGTCATCCATTAGAAACGTACAATTGGCTTGACAAAATCGATCACAAACATGAACTAAACGGGTAGTAAAGAAGACATAAACGCCACACTACAAAGCTTGAATTCAGCATTCACCGACAGACGCCTCATGGAAGGATCCCGTTTCTCTTGACCGGCTGCGGTTCACTTCCTAACAGGCGCACGCCTGATGCTGCAACCAAAATCTACAACCTTGTCCAGAATGGCATGGAGTAATGAGCTTCTGGCAGCATGGCTTACCCGCTGGAGGTAACGAGACGACCCTGGCCTGTCCTGCCCCGCTCTGTTGGGGGCAGCGCCGACTTCCTGTTTGAGGAAACCTCCGTTTGTGTATAACCACGGTGAGGGAACGGGTCCAGGCGGGACCCTGGTCAGGGCAGCGGGGCGGCGTGCCTGGTGGAAGTGGCTCCGGAGCACACGCCAGCCTCCATCACTTAACGCGGGGAAGGGCACCCTCAACATCGCTTAGCCAAGGGGCGCCTTTTAAGCTGAGAGAGAATGACGAGGCAAAACAGGCCTAAACCGCTTCTGCAAAAACCTTACCGCTGCGCACGAGCGCCGCTTCTCAAAAACCACTACAGGACCGCGGTCGCCCTCCCCTATAGAGGAGCAGAGAGCCAGATTCAATCCTCTTAATCACAGCTGGCTCTGTCTTTCACTATTCCCAAGGAATTGTGCGGCTTGGTCCTGTGCAAGGAAAAGAAAAGGCCTTTTCCTTAATGAGATTTATGTAATCAGGCCGTAGGCCTGGGCTACACCATAATTAAAGGTAATGAAAATATGTCTACTCCGAGGGACCGGACGCTCAAATCAGCGGCGAAAAATAAATACAGCGAGGGAACTGCCTTCAACAAATTCTAATTCTCCACCACAGCCGTCACACGGAAGTCAATGAGGCACGAGGAAGACCCTTTCCAAATGCGTGTGTCTTCCAGCATGCAATTACTCCAACATAATTCATCAAATGAACAGATCCCCCATTTGAAGAATTACCAAACACTTATGCACATAAAGCATCACGGAATTGAATATGGCAGGACTCGTACTGGAGTCGCACCAGGCAAATTTCCCTGTTCTGCAAACCTTCACGATCAGTTCACAAGAGCCGAGCCTAATTAACTCTCCCATTCTCCACCTCACACAGGAGCACGCCGCCGTCTCAGCTGGTTACTGTGAATAAAAACAAAACGTTCAACAGCGCAGCGAAATAAATTAAAAGTACATCTGTAGAAACACAGATACATGACTGATTGAGACAGGTGCAGCAAGGGCCTAGTCTGCTCATTAAAACCCAAGGAAACTCAATGGCACAGGGTACAAAACCCATAAACGTAATTGCTTCAGCACAACATTCCATTTTATGATGGGACAAAGTGCAGAATTATAACTCGCTGTGGAAAAGAGTGCCTGCTACCCGGCACAACAACAACACCGGGACTGGCCGTTTGCACGGATTAAAGTAAATCTTCACCCGCGCTGAGAATTTCCTCAGCTTTGCCCGCACTTTGCGTCGTCTCGGCGACGCGCCACGGGCCCTGAGGAAACGCGCCTGCTCTCCTCCACCCACGTGTGGCCGCATTCGACGGCCCTTTTCAAGGGGGACGCAGCGGGGCGTCGGTGGAGCTCTCCAGAGCGCACCTTTTCCCGCCATCCCAGAACACACGCTTTTCATGGCCATGTGAGTCCCTTGCAGTACAGGATTATGATGATGTGACAACAGGATTGACAAAGAGCCAAGCTGTCAAGGCTCCTCGCAGCGTTCTTCGCCCAGACATGCCGTGGGGCTGGGATATAGAGATTATATATATATATATATATATATATACACACACACACAGGAGACGTTACCTGCATGCGCTACGACAAGCTATTCTGGAGTTTGCATATCCTGGTAGGGGTTTTAATAGGACGTGTATGCCAGAGCTGTACCGACGCAGCTGCCTCATCCAATGCGGAGCAGAAACATTTGCTCAACGTTGCAGGATCAAGTCGGCCTAGCCGCGCACTATGCAAAAAAGCATAAAGCGTGTAAAGATGCTCGCCGGGCGTGACAGGAATGCGGAACGCGTGGAACACAAGGATTGTGTCGGGTAACAGACACAAGGGCGGCAGGCGCCTGGAGCACCAGGACACTCTCAGGTCTCGTCCCGCTTCCAAAGAATGCCTGGCGTCTCAGCAGCGCAGCGTGACCCGCTCCACACCAGTGTCTGTGCTACTCAGACTTCACCCCGAGTGACCCCCCCCCACCCCCTGCCAAACGCGGGGACAAGACCGGGAGGATCAAAGGGGTCACCAGCTGGAGCTAAATCACTCTTTAATGGGTAGGACTTAGGGAGGGTCTCAGGCCTGTAAACGCTGTCGCTGACCTGACTGATTCCACTCACTTCTTACCAAGTCCAGTACATCAAAGGGCTCTGACTGAGGTGCAGAGGAAAAACTTAACAAGCTAACACACCGCTGAACTAGTTTAACAGAGGGGCGAAACCAGGTTGGTGAATTAGTAGACGTTTAGGCCTGTAGATTTCAAACTGAGGAATGGAGAAAAGGCATATCCAACCCCAGTTCCTTTTCTGACACGAAACCCTCTTTAACTGAAGAAAGTGTAGTGAACAAAGAACATAGATTTAAACGAAGAACAAAATGGAAAAAATTAGGGCCCGATTACTGATTATGGAGTGGGGTTTTCCCTCCGAGCTACAACACCTTTTTTTTACTTTTCAAATCAGGTGTTGTGCGTCTCGTACACTGAAACCAGGAGCCATACTTCAGAGTCACTCATCAGCTATGCAAAGGGCACAAAGAATTCACTTGTGCCGAGCTTTGCGGCCTCGCCGATGTCATACGTGCGCCCAAGCTCCTTACAGGAACCTTTATCTACCTCAGGCGTGAGTCACGTTTCTGCCACACACTCACGTTTACACTGGCTCCCGTAACAGCCCGTAACCAAGGACAACACCTGCAGCTTGCTTCTCGCGGCGCCACGTCCCACGACTGAAATGACCCGTGAGAACAGGCAAGTCTGAAAGGCAATGCTCACAGTGGACTGCTTTAAATAAGCCATGAGATTGCTCTCCCCACATCCTCTCCTACCCGAATCACAAGGCTCTGCTTTCCTTCTGACATGTAAATACAGCCTTTGGGTTTGTTTTCATTCCACACTTGGTCTTCCGTTTTGGAAATGGGAGTTACTGAATAGTACGCAGCGATAAGAAAGGAGTGGTTGCTGCCACAGGGGTGTCAGCCCTGGTAAGCAGGTGGGTCAGGTATGCTCTGGTTGAAGGCCGTGTTATTATTAACCTTGTTTCCTGGTCTGCAGTTTGTAGGACGGGATATATGCCTTTTACATGCGGCTGGGATGCTTCAGCTGGTTCCACGGGCGGCATCCCCGGTCAGCTGGTCAGATAGGTTCCGGTCATGTGATCCTGTGGTCCGCCACCACCTTTAGCCAAACTGAGACCACGCCCCATGACCTCAGCCTCCATGTGCATAGACAGGCCTGGAAGGTTTTCCCGAGATTTATGTCCGACTTCTGGCCCAGAGCTAAGGGTGCTTTATATAACAAATGTCAACGTGAGAGCGACGCTTCGGAGGAACGACTGAAGATGCTGGGAGCAGGTCTGCGTCGTCAAGGCAGCCGCAACACAAGTGCCTTTCTAACGTAGCACCACTTGCTCTCCTATCCACTCCGCTAATCTGCGTCGCCAGATTTATTTAGCACGGGAATGGTTTCCCGAGCTACACACTCAGCGAGGTTTATTGTAAACAAGGCCGGGCGGTAGGTCCTACTGAACACGGCATGTAAATCAGTTCACAGTACAATTTGGGTACTGAGTAATTAGTCTGACAACCGCCCCTTTTCCTGTGCGGAATCAGCAGTGGAAAAAATCCCATCCATTGCACGCCATTTCCCTAGACTTAAAAGGGAAAACTACTCCCCGTTAAAAAGCAATCAGACACAAACCAATCAGGGTGTATTCTTCCTTCCTATGTAAACCCAGGCGAAAAACACCAGGTCAGAGAAAAGCTAAAACAAGCATAGCTGTTGGACAGTCCTGGACATTGATACTTCCCTGCTGTTACGCAACAAGGTTAATGATTTGCCTCAGAGAAACTCAACACAACTCAAGAAACAGTGAAGGCCACGCTATAAACCGCTCGCATACAGGGCAAAGCCCAACCTCCGATTGCTTATCTTTTTTGAGAACAGAATCTTTTTCCCCAAGTTCTTCTAAGCACACACACACACACACACACACCATATTAAACTTTGCCCCAGATACTTATTAAGCTTATTAATAATTTTCGGCCGCTGTCTTTCAAACATGTAAAACATTCCTCCCTGGCAGCACTGTTTACACATAAACAGAAAGCTGCTCTGACAAGTTCTGGAGCAGACGGGCGGTCACAGCCCTCAAGAACCACAGGGTCATCTTGTTATTGTTCAGCTGTACCTCAAATAGAATTTGAGTCATCCGCCTTTAACGGCACAGGAACCGACTTAGCTAAACCAATGTGAAAGTCTTGCATATATTCAGTTTTGTTTTCACACAGGACATCCCTGCACATTTAACCATGGGCCCACCAAACACATTCTCCTCCATGGTAATTAACTCGTTTCAGAGACTGTATGAATTATTGAAAGGAGAACTCAGGACTGTCATGTGAGCGAACGGCCAGGGCCTCCCTAGAGGGAATCTACAACAGGACCCAACAGCACGTATGGTGCAAGTTGTCCAGCTGGTTTCCTGGCATTGTCCCGGGCCATTCACAGACTCCAGCCGGACTGCCCACGCTCATCGCGATTAATTCATGACAGTAGCTAGGAACTCAAAGTCCCAACTCGGATGCGGGAGTTTGTCCATGCAAGTATGGGTGTTTTTTTGAGCGTTCCCAACAAGTTGTGTGAATGGTATAAAGCTAAGCTAAGTAGAAATATTTCTCAGGCTGTAGGCGCTGTGGGAGTAAGAATGCTAATGATTAAAGTTGGAAGACTTCAAAATAATGTGCAGGACACATTAACGAGAATAACGAGAATAATAATAGAGTAGCTGGGCTTGTTGTGAACGAGCTCACTACAGACGGTGACATCACTCCCTGTGGTCGAAGGAAAGAGTACAAATAGGTCAGGTTTGTATTCTGGACAGAATCCATATGAATCCATCTGTGGAAAAATGATAATGGCCAGCTAATCAAGCAAATGATATGAAGATTACAAAACTTTGGCTCCCTAAGCAGTTTCAGACGGTTCAATATATATTTCACACACACACACACGCCTATATTCCTCTTATCCACATCAACCTGACAGCACTTTTAAAATTCTTGCAAACCAGACAGCTTTAGTTAATCACCCCATTAGGACAAATTTGTCATACGAAGGTGTGGTTTTGGCCAGATTTCTCCAGTCCACACTGCCCTAAATGAAGATAAAAGATAAAATAACTCCTTCTACAGACACCCCCCCTACAGACCATGAGTAATGGGGTCAAACTCACCAAGCCCACACATAATCAAGACAGCTCCGCTAGTTTCAATAAGACATGCATGTACTACGTTATTTGCATTTTATATGAGAACAGCATCCTTCAAATTGTTCTATTATCAAATAAATTTAAACTGCTTTCGTTTAAATAAAGGTTCAGACTTGAGGCGACAAGTAGCATAAACTACTAATTGCGAGTTTATCGGTACCGTGTAGTTCTGTCAATGACTCCACGAGTAAATGTGTTTACGCTATAACTGCCCACGACCCAGTTACTCCATTTGCACGTCACATCATAAAGTTATAGCTTTTGGGTTGCTCAGAAAACATCCTAAACAGAAATGATTGTCTAAAGTGGTTTCAAGTCAAACTGCGAGTCGATGGATCAAGGTACCCGTGAAGAGTTAGGTTAGATTCCTTGGCCCTCTCGTTTGTGGGTTGGTCGAAACATTCACGGATCTTTGGATACTAGTATAATCGCGCATTTAAACGAGGTTCAAATTATGACCTTTTTGGCATAATGTCCACGTCACAATCAGTTCAATTCGCTGCTACGTTTTATTTATGTATTTATACATGTCGTTGTTTGTTTGTTTTTGCAGTTTACACGCAATACATTTTATGGCAAGGTTACTTACACCGTGTGGACTGCATCTCCTAATGGAAATAATTGACACTGCAGTTTTTGAAGTGGTGGAATATATAATATGTAGCCAACAGGCTCTGGTGTTTAAATTAAAAGGAATGTAACTTTTAGAATTTGACAATTAAAGTTTGACGTGTCAGCGTAGTGCATTCAACACACCAGCATCGCTCCGACAGCCTTGTGCTGCCTCGTCCAGCAATACCACAAAGAAATGGGAATTCGATAAAAAACAATTTCGTAGTGATATCATATTCTGGGTTTGATGTCGCTGACTTGCATCACCTACCTTGTTTGACGGTTTTCAATCTGACTGGGCTCTTGCAATTTCGTATTACTGTTAGTACGTCGTAGAGAGGCAATCCAGATACCGAGAGACCCTCGACTTCGAGTACTAATTCCCCCTGTGTTAATTTACCATATTGGTAAACCACAATATCTTCATTAACTTCTCCGATGTACGGGAACTCTCCGTTCTCCGCGCCACCCAGAAACTCCACATTTAGTTCGCCTCGGGTGTCTTTGCGAACCGAACATTCGTTAACTTTTGTGGTCCAATGGTTCTTTTTTTGTATCACTTTGGACATGTTGATTAAAATCCAATACAGAACAGGTGGCCCCACCGGCTGATAATGGGACAGCAAAAGAAATCCGTATCATAGAATGTAAATTCCCAGTCAAACTTTCTTATTCCTCGTCGGTACTAAGAATACGACTTAAACATTGTCGTTGCGTGAACGGAAAAAAAAAAAAAAAAAAAAAAATCAAGCCATTATTTTTCAACGGTCCGCTTTGACAGCTGGTTCTAATTCCCAGGTTTTGTTTTCATGATATCGCATCTTCTATAACATCTTGGCCATGCCTCCGAGTCGTGCTGTCTGCTTTAGTTTCATTAACGTCCAGACCACACTTGTTCAATGTCCTGTTGGTTTTTTAGTTTTTGACATCACTTTTCTCGTTTTCTTTTCAAAGCTCCCGATAAGCGAATGTTTCCTTTACCTTAACGAGTCGGTGCGCGGTCGATCGCTGCTCCTTTAAGCAGGTACAACGTTGCCGTCTGTTTTGTTATATTTCATCCTATTCTATTTGTTCCAGCTATCGGGACCGACCGATCGTAAAGTAGGCGCATGCGTTCTGCTTCCCTCCGGATCCCCGAAGAGAAATCTTGGCTATACCTATTACAGGGTCCTAATGCTCCGCCGACTTTATCGCGCAACAATGCTAACAGCGAGTGAACCCCATTCATTTAACTTTTGGAGCATCATTTCTCGATCAAATTCCATATTATTCAAAAAGACGTTAATAAAATAAGAGTCGTACTAAATTTAGATAGATTGAAAACTGGCTCTAAATTGAGTAAATAAAATGACGGCAGATTAAACTTTAAAATATGCAGAAATGGAAGACAAGATCAACTAAATATAAAGTATTTCACCACGTAGCTCTATTCTATTGAAATTTATCAAAAATAACCCCACCCCCGAATAACCTAATATTTAGATTCCACGTGTTGTTCTCTGCGCGTCATATTCATTGCTAGTGGAAAGAAGAGCAGAATCTGAACACGCCTCACGCGAACAATGGGGCAGATAATTGCGTCTGTGCGAGATCTGAGGAATGTCATTTAAAGTTCAGCCGGCACGTGCCGATCTGCACTTTTCCTCGTTGCTGCTTCAAGCCACTGTCCTTGGCGTATTTAGGCCTTGTCCATTTTTAATTTTTTTAACTCAGTATTTTTTCTTTTCTCGGTAAACACGCAGGTGGACATTTTACAAACACTCGGTGTACAGTAATATTTTTGTCTGTGATACAAATGCAGCTTCAAAAACATAATAGTAATATTATGTGAATGATCTATAAAAAGAAAATATCAGGAATCTTTGATGAGCCAATATGACAGGGGGCGGACTTTTGATGGCATCAGATTTTATTGCAGTAGTCAACTTGGGAAAAGCAGATGAATTTTCCCAACCTAAAAATAACACTAAATGTACTGTTGGTCCCACGAGGGTAAAAAACTGCGGCCTGGATGGGATGTGCTTTTAAGATAAAACCATGTAACATCTCCTCAAATCAGCAAAATACCAATGAGACTCAGCAGACCCATGTGATGTGCCAGTCACTCAGCTGGAATGGTGAAATAGAATAGAAGAATTTGCTCATACTGTAAATTAACTACTGATTGGGTTGCATTGTTCTTAGGTATACAATAGTCAAATGTCTATTTGGTAAATTTAGACATTTGCGTTGTTGTCCCATTGTATGTTATCGATATAGTCTATCGATATATCTATCTGACAATTTGTTCTCCAGTCGGCAGGTGTGGATACGATAGAGGCTGGCTGTTAGAGGCTGGTGTTAGAGGCTGGTTAATGAGCATGTAGGCCTAAGTCCAACCATTGGTTTCCTTGGCTTTCCATTGGCTAAAATCACGGGAGAGGTGCTGACGAGTTCCCTTGAAGAGACTTAATTAAGCCAAATTGTTTGCATAAATACCTTGATGCTTGCATGACGTATTAAACTGTAAGCTTGGAGTTTGGAACAGGAGTGTATTAAGATTAATGAATGTCAAACGCTTCCTGAAGGGTCTCTATTCATAGGATTTCAGATGCTACGCAGAGACAGCCACCTCCGATGAAATCACTGACATTTCATTCATTTGTTTTTAGTTCATATGTACGAACTACCCGTCATCACTGGAAGGAATTCAAAACAACACACGTCTGCATTTTGGTTTTCACCAGTTGGTAATAATTAAACGACCACAGGGCACAACTGTGACACTAGGGGTCTGTTCCGTTTTCTCTTCAGCCACTTGCATTTTGTTACCGACAGCGCAATCTTTGTGCATGGAATGGCAAGCCTCCACAATCAATGCGAACCGGCTTAATATTCATCCGTCATTTACTGCAGTGAATTATGAAATGCTACAGTTCTCCCCAGTGGCTATTAGATGAAAGAATAGTTGTTGTATAAAAGGCTGCAATCCCGGCCATTAAGTTCCTGCATGTAGTTTATAATGTTCCTGCATGTAGTATATTATGCTCCTGCATGTAGTATATTATGCTCCTGTATGCAGTATATTATGCTCCTGCATGCAGTATATTATGCTCCTGTTTGCAGTATATTATGCTCCTGTATGCAGTATATTATGTTCCTGTATGGAGTATATCATGTTCCTGCATGGAGTTTAATGCACTTTTAATGTTGGCTGGCAGGACTGGAGGGAATGTAATTGATTTACAGGACTGAGGACATATTTAACCCATTTCCACCACACTTCTCCTCTTTCTTTTAGATGCAAGAAATGGAGAGGGGTGGGGGGTGTCTGTGGCCCATTTTCGGTACCTGTCGAGGAGCCGCACCACTTAGTCTTTAACTACAGGGCGGGGGCGGGGGTCTCCTTCAGCATTGCTCTGGGTTCTCTCTGAATGTATTATTTTATAGACACTGCGGTAGAATTGTTGATTCACTTGCCAAGGGTTCGAATGCTGCCAGACACATCTATTGCCGATTATGCCATAGAATGTACTTTGAATTGGGCTGATCTTGCCATTTGAATTGCATGAAGCCAGAGAAGTCAGAGCGTTTATTATTCTACTTAATTCCTGGCTTGTTTCAATATTTGTCCCGGTGCAAATATCTATAAAGAGAGCAAGTGGAACATAATTGTTTTTTCAGATCAGAATGTGGTTGATGGTTTCACTAAGAAACCAGCATCCATTTAAGCATGTGATTTGCGGTGTCCCGAGGGGGTAGCCTCAAACCTGCCCTGTCTGTTGAGTGACTGGTCAATAGTCTGACCAAGTCCCTGAGGTTTCTTTGCAGAGGGTTCCCATACAGGGGCTGGGCCGGGCTGGGCTGGATACTTGGGCACTCTAAAATCTCACTCCAAATCTTAGCGTCTGCAAATGGTGTGGAGAAATCAAAACGGTTTTCCAGAATTTCCAGTTTGAGGCTGTTCTGTTTAAAAGGACACCTGACGAGGCATTCTGTTTATACATGCCTGCCATTTCCTGCTTTACGGAATCTGGACTTCAAATATTTTATTCATCCCTGGGCAAGCCTGTGGTCAAAAGGAAATCCTACACTATTAAGGACAACAGAGGGAAGGTAACCTGATCTGACATTCGCCTCTCTAGCCCTTTGACCATAGTATTGTCAGCTAGTTCAGTCAAACATGGCAGAAAGAGATATCATATACCATAATTATATGAAGTGTGAGAACACAATGCCTTGATGCCACACAAGTTAAAAAAGAGCAATGAAATTGTTGCAGTGACCTTTAGACCTTGCAAGCACGCAGACGGTTCATGTTGAGTACAGTATGAGACCATCTGTCTGGTGGAGGCCTGCACTTGGTTAAAATTAATAGCATAAGGGGTCGTTCGCATATCGTGTAACACATTTTTCGTTCAATTTAAACGCCTCCCCTGCTCCTGTCACACTCTGTAGAATTTTCAACCAACCCCCCTCAAATTGTGTCTCTACTGAACTATATATGTGAATAATACAAAATAGCTAAGTCTGTGCATTCAAAGCATGTTGAACTGTTACTAATAGACTCATCTAAATGATAATATTAATTGAAAGGCGTGTCTTGAGTAAACCTTTAAAAACATTCACACATTCAGCAAATCTGATGTGAACATGAGGCGCATTGCCCGGGCATGGGTCCATGCTCTTTCACCCATGGTGCCCATGTTGGCAGATGGAGCAATGAGACCTGATCTCAATTTCGGGCAGTATGAGAGAACTGTGAGATCCTGATGGCGGCAGTGCACTGAGCTCTGTAGGCGGGGGGAGCAGAACTTTGCCGTCAGTTCTGTATTTAATCAGTAGCCAGTGAAGATTAAACAGCGCAGAGGTAATGTGTTCTCTAGATGGGCTGTGTGGTATGACTGTGGCAGTAGAGCCTAGCAGGAGAACCAGCTAGCAAAGCGTTACAGTAGACCCGACGTGACGTAATTAACGCATGAAAAAAAGTCCTAACGCGAGCAATGTTTTGGAAAAGTGAAAAAAGGGGACTTTCCTGATGTTTTTAATATGTGCTTTAATATATACACCCAGATTACAGGCAGAATAAGAAGCTATTACAGAGGCAGAATTAACTGATGAGATGAGAGAGCCAGCCCTACTCAGTATTGATTTGCGGCCTAGAAGTTCACTCTTACCGCAATTTAGCTCTAAGAAATTGAGATGCATCCTGTGTTTAATCATGGTGGTCAAGTAGTGCAAGGAGGAGACCAATTGAGGTACATCCTGTGTTTAATCATGGTGGTCGAGTAGTGCAAGGAGGAGACCAATTGAGGTACATCCTGTGTTTAATCATGGTGGTCGAGTAGTGCAAGGAGGAAACAAATTGAGGTACATCCTGTGTTTAATAATGGTGGTCGAGTAGTGCAAGGAGGAAACAAATTGAGGTACATCCTGTGTTTAATCATGGTGGTCGAGTAGTGCAAGGAGGAAACAAATTGAGGTACATCCTGTGTTTAATCATGGTGGTCGAGTAGTGCAAGGAGGAAA
>JAOYSI010001433.1:0-17107 GCA_025775065.1 Hiodon alosoides | reverse complement strand
CCCCCCCCCCCCCCCCCCCCCCCCCCCCCCCCCCCCCCCCCCCCCAATGTGATGTGATGGGCATAGCAGGAACATACCAAATGTCAACTCTTAGAATTAAAACAAGGCCTTTCATATAAGGCACATAAAGATAATTTTAGTCCATATCATCGAGATGGAAATTCTAATCCAGGCTAGGAGATTTTCTCATACTGAGGTCTTAGTAGAGTTGTCTGGTAATTACATATAAGCATTAATCCAAATGCAAAACATCATGATGGTTTTAAGTAAACTTAAATAAGATTAGGAGTTTAATCACACCTAATTAATTAGGAGGTGGTCTTTCAAACAAAAAAAGAAAAGGCATTGGATCTTTAGGACCAACCATTCAACCTTTTGATGTATTTAAACCAATCAATTTGTTCAATAACATGTAAAAAGTATTGCAGAAGATTTGGGTACATTTTGTTTTATTCAAACACATTTTTCTGCAACTTAATTTGCGGGAGAATATACAAATATCTATGAAACTTTATAAATGGGTAAAGAATAAGTGTAGTCAACCCAGTCTCACCACTTGGCATTTTACAAGATCAATCCATGTTTTTAAAAATGAAGTCCCCACTCATAACATCCTTCTAAAAAAATATATAGATACGACTTTATCAACAACTCAAAATAAATCAGACCAGGTTTCTGTAATATTGAATTGAGGCATTGATAGACCAAGTTGTGAGACCGGGTTGGCTACTCTTGTTTTTCCATATGAATCAAGTTTCATAGATATTTGTATATGTCCCCATTTAGTCACAGAGAAATTTGTGTCTAAGAAAAATGTGCAAAATCTGCTAAAATACTTTTCACATCTCATTGCACAAATTGAGTTGGTTAAAATACAGAACTGTATAGAAGTCTCAGGTTCCCAAGCTTTCTTACATAAATTTAGTTTTTAAATTTAGAAATAAATATATAAATTTAGATGTTTTTTTTTTTTTGTCTTCTTTGTGTTAGTGTTTGAGTAGAAAAAAAGCCATTTTTAGATCATTTTTAGATTCAGTTTCCAAAAGAAGGACAAGGAGTTCTGCAACAGATGGTATGGCCTCCACAGAGCCCTGATCTCAACATCATCGAGGCTGTCTGGGATAACCTGGGCAGACAGAAGCAAGCGAGAAAACCAAATAAGGGTAGACAGTTTTACAAGATGCTTGGAAGAGCTACCTGCCGATTGTCTTCTAAAACTGCAAGTATGCTATATGCTGCCCTTTGCTTTGTGAGCCTAAGAATTTTGCACAATACTGTATGTCAAGCTAACCAGGACACCACATTATTATTATTATTATCATCAATATTTTTGCATCATTATAAACTATTCATCCAATTTTAATTAATTAATTAATTAATTAAAATAATAAAACAAATTTTACTTTTATTGCTTTAAGGCATTGTGAAAAGCCTTGTCTTCAAGTGTTACAAGCTAGGTTCTTGAAATTTGAGCATGTTAACAGACAGGCTTTTTAATATAGTCAGTATATGCCCTGAATAATTTATTTAGAAATAAAACAAACCTCCCACAAACATACATGAGATATACAACTCATAAAAGACAGATGTTATCGCACTACTCATCTGAACATACATGATTCCACTGAAGTATTAAAATTGAATATTAAGAATAGTTTTTTTTCCCAAGCAGATTGAGTAAATAAAGTAAAAACATTACCAGTTTTAGAACTGGCGCACACATTGCGCACGACAAATAACATTTTCAGCCAATTCTGTATTTATATGAATCCACACACAAAACTGTTAGAGTACCAATTTCCAGTGTAACCCGGGGAACCAAACCACATATCTGATCCATAGAACAATACACATTTTTGAATGCCCTAATGAGTACGTGCTTTCTGTCAATAAAGATCAGTGACGGTTGCACCAGCTACGTTCATTTGTGGAAATATGTGGAACACATTGCTAGCCTTTTGTAATTCCAAATTTTCATACCAATTTGAATGACTTGAGTGGCACAAAGGTGTTCAACAGGTTAAATTACTGCATCACAATAATGTGGCAGCTATGTTACTTAGCCACAACACATTCAGTGAGTACTGATTCGAGAGTCACAGTTAAATTTCAGGCAAAGGTATAGCTGGTGGTGGTAGTTGTTCCTGATACATTCAAGTGTTCTGATATATTTTTTAATCACTTATAATAACAAGTTTTTAGTTTTCATAAATGTTTATGAAAGAACCATTAAATGTCAAACCCATTTCACATTGAGGACTGGCCATCAGGGTAGCTGGTCGTGGTCTTTAGCTGGCTTTCCCTAACTTAATTCTAATCTAATACAAATAATTATTTCAAGAACAGGATTTCACTTGGCAGGGGTGGCTGCCGACTCTTGTTCCATTGCCTTCCTGGTCTTCTGCATATGTGAAGTATAGGCAATCAAATAGAAAATTACCCAATAAGAGCTAATGACATTTACCTAAAGGTGGAGACCCTGTGGGCATCTAGCCATCAATTACTTTATAATGACATCAATGGCATTCACCCACCCCTGCCTGGATTACGTAAGGTCTAAATGTGATGAGGGCAAGGTTGATAGTCTTACCCTGCCAAAGATGGGGACCAAATGGTGCTCGCACATGGAGAACATGTCAATGTCCTTCACAATCACCATCTCATCGTGATCCTCATCGAAAATGGCATCATTTAGTACATCTGAAAAAAAGGAGAAACTGTTTGGGTTTCTATTTTTAAAGTAGGCAAAACCACTGATTTTGTAGCGCAGAAAGACAATCAATGTGGCAAGAAACTTAAAACAATTCTTCATTTTTCTTCCTTTCTGGTCAGCCAGGGTAATTATATTTTGCCCCAGTCACTCTTCCTGTTTTTATTTCATTTTTCTGGCTCTTATCATTGTTCAAATAAACCTGTTTTATCTGTTTATGAAGATGTGGCTGCCTTTCTCTCTCAGCTTTTTTAATTTCCTGACTGCTTATCTATCTCATTGCAGAGAAAGTTTCCAAGGAAACACAAGTAAAATCTCTGACTAATGACGACAGAAGGACTGCAGGAGAACTATTGCATGATGACTGTGGGACTACTTTTGTATACCAGGATACATAAGTTATGTGAGAAAGAGCTTATGAGCAAATAAATTCTTCTTAATCACTCCAAAGAGTTGCATTTGTGGTTATAGACTATATGATGTTTTGGAAAGCAACCTTAAAAGGATATTTGTCTTTTAGGAACCCTTCCAAATTTATGTTGGTCATTTTAACTCATATTTAACTCCACATCATTCATTTAATTTAAAGATCAATGTCCCATGAAACATTTAAATTAAATACTTTCACAATAAAGTACTTCTTCCACTCAAAGACTTTTTATTAAAAAACACATTTTTAACAATGGGGGTCGACAATTCAATTAAAATATTAAGCAAGAGTCTAGACATCTCATTACAGTTCTTTGAACCAGAATTGTTTTGGGCCTCTATACTCATAGAGAAGAAGACAATCAGCAACCCTCCGAAATGCAAGTAGCTTCTTAAGGGCTATTGATGAAACCAGTCTCAGATCTACATGGTTTCCCAAAGCAGCACATCAGCTGTTCAAAGAAAGGGTTGTCAATGGCCTGGTCATCAACAAACCTCCCCATGGCTCTCACCTGACAGGGCAACGCAATAAATAGAACAGGAAATCAAATCAGCATCGCCCCAAGTCATCTCTCTGCTTCACTACCTCCAGTAAAGCGCATGTGCACACAAACACGCACACAGAGAAGACAATGGGTCGCTATGGAAACGCTTCAAATTGTCAGAACATCAATGAGGCAGTCAGCACATGTTTTTGGAGATGTGGGTGCTCTGTTCTTTGTATTGCTAAAAAGGAAAATTACATCCCAACACTAAACGTGAAGCAAGTTTGTTAAACTACATATATAGATGCAGTTAGCGTGAGTCAATAAGCTGGTTATTTTATTTTTTAAGTATTTACTCTAAAACTATAAAGGAAAAGATTCAAATGTATTATTATTTAATGAGCATTGGACACCTATGAAAAAGGCATACAATGTGTTACATCAATAGAGTTACTTAAGTTTAAACCATGTCAACATACTATGATAATAAACTTGATAAATTAGTTAATTTTCATTCATTTTTATTCATTTATCATAATCATTTACTTGATTTCTGATACTGGTATGAGTTCATAACGTTTTAATTAAGAATAATCTCAAAGAAAACCTTTTTGAAAAAAATTGGAACAATTAAGTGTGACTTTTTGAATTTCTCATTCTGTTCGCCAAGGTTCACTATGGCTTCACCATGCCACTCTTTAAGGTAGCTATGTAGCCACTAGATTTAAAAAAAAAATTTAACCACAGGAAAGCAGCTAGGCACACAGTGCCGGAAAACCATTATGAACTATTATAAAGGGCACCAAAATATATTGAATTTATAAATGTACTGAACTTGACATATTTGTTATTGCCAGCAAGACTGTTGAGTATCTCCACAACATACAGATTTAAGGTGTAAGTATCTCAATATCCCTAATTGAAAATGTATATTAAATACTAGAAAACAAAATGAGTGTAAGCAGCTGAATAAAGGTTATTTTAGCATAAAAACCAGTCCATCTGTAATTAAACAGTTCACTTTCAATTAACTGTCATTTCCTAGACTTTTTGGTGAACATTTTACAAACTCAATGGCAATGGCAGCACCCAGGTTAGACACTGCAGCTTTGAAAGCTACTTGTTGTGTATAAAGAACCCAACAGAAGCACCTAAATCAGTCCTAAAAAGCTGGACCACTGTAATAATATATTAGTTATTTATTTACATTTAATACAATATCCTTAATGAGTTCATGAAGTTTATCTAATTTCAAGTAAATGCAACAATTGGAATTCCCTGATCTATAGTTTGTGTAGGGACAAGCAAGCATCACCCATGTCGTATGTCAAAACACTGCATCCAACTTAAATAAATAAAGTGTTCCATTTTACTTGACTGGCAGTTAGCTCTGCTAGCTAGCCAAAAGTAAAATGGTAACCATGCTAAAATAAATAATACTTGTTTTATCTTTGGTATGAAAACTTAAAGCAGGTTGCATGTTTTGTTTTTTAAATCTTACTTTCAATATCAATATTAATGTCAATACAAGTCTTTATGTGTTGGTAACCAACAATATCCATTATTGATTTAATAATGATCCAGAGTGAGTTACAAAGCAGATATTACAAAATTTAGACACCTAATAAATAGAAATTAAGGGGGATATGATCTGGCACAGAGGTCATTGTTGTAGAATTATTGTCATAGTCATCAAAGATTGTATGAGGAATGTATTTTTACTTGCAGTAAATTAAAGTCAATTTAAAAGCTAACTAGTAAAGAGGATTTGGTTGTATGGCTGAACCGATATGTTATATTCTGTTATGAATATATGGAGGTGCTGTGAGGGGGATTTAGAGGATACAGCGATGTGTGGACACATTTTAGGGTTTAAAGAGTTTAATGTATAAACCTGGCATGGATTCCTGGGAGTGAGTGTCTAGTAGATGTATTAAAGTGCATTACATAACATATTTAGGTGACAAAGTAAATACAACTGTACAACTGGTAGAATAAATATACAAATTAATAGACAAAAATAAAAATAATAATACTGATATTAAAATCATAAACAGGACTTCTTGGGAAGCTCAGCTTAGATAACAAAGTGCTATTAATCTGGTGTTCAAAAAGTTCTCAAATGATGCAAAAATGTCTATAACAGTGCACATTCCATGGAGTTCCATTCAAGTTTGAATATCAATTGCATCACACAGTTGCTACAGATTGGGTAGTGGTACATTCATGCTCAGTTGGTATCTAATGTGTGCCAGGAAAGCATTCCCCTCACCATTGCACCACCGCCACCAGCCTATGCCATTGACTCAAGGCAGGATGGGTCCATGGACTGATGCTGCTTATGCTAAATCCTGACTTTGCCATTAACACGACACAACTTTAATCAGGATTCGTTGGAGCAGGCAATGTTTTTCCACTCTTCCAATTGTCCAGCGTTGGTGACTGCATGCCCACTGTCGCCGCTTTATCTTGTTTTCAGCTGATTGACGTGAAACCTGGTGTGGTCGTCTGCTGCAAAAGCCCTTCCTTGACATGTTCTGAGATGCCGTTCTGCACACCACTGCTGTCCTGCAGTGTCATTTGCCCGTTTGTTGCACGATTCTTACCATTCTCCATTGACCTCTCACATCAATTAGCCGTTTTCGCCAAGAGGACTGCCACTGACTAGATGTTTGTCATACCGTTCTCGGGTAAACCCTAGATACTGTGAGAAAATCCTAGCAGGACGACTGTTTCTGAGATACTGGAACAGGCATGCCCGGCACCGATGATCATACCATGATCAAAGTCGCATGTTCCTAGTTTTGCCCATTATAATGTTCGAACAGTATCGAAGAGTAACTGAATGCCTCAGTGCCCATCTACCTGCTTTGTATAGCCACGGCCAAGTGACACATTTTCACAAACAGGGTGGTGTACCCAATAAACTGGCCACTGAGTGTTCTTACACACACACACACATTTTGCAAAAGGGTCTAGACTAGATAAAATTGGTAAAGGTATTCTCGCTAATTCCTTTAATTGTGTGTTGGTCCATAAATACTTAAATAAATGTATTACCTTAAAATCTCATAAAAGGAGAGTCAGCGAAAGTAAACCCAGTAGAGGAGAGTAGTAAGCCCGGGGAAGAGTAGTAGGAAAGAGTAAGATGCTGAAGTAAGACCCGGTGCCAGCCTCTGATACAGAACTAAGCACAGTTACTTCCTCTCTGCCCCCAGCACTCACGTATGAGTCACGTATGAGTCGCAGCACACACGTACACACATAGGCAACTAGGCAACTATGCAAACCTGTAAAATGACATACATACACAGAGGGACATACACATATGTCAAATCAAACATGTTTAAATGGAAGCCAATCACAACAGACGTTTTCTTAAGTGTATCTGTGCTAGGCATCCGTCATTCATAAAATAATGTATTTTTCATAAAAATAATTCAATCGATTTATCTCCACGTTTGAAATGATATCATTCCAGCTAACCTCCCCTCCAGACAGGATTAGTCTTGTGTAATCAAGCATCACACAACCACTCCAAAATTTCATTTACACAAAAGAAAAGCACACAAACGCATTCCTTCTACACTGCAGAAGGCCCCTAATACCCTCCAAAACCAGGTCCAGATGTGGTACCTAAGGGGGATGGGAATAAAATAGAGAGGGGCAGCTCCCTGGCTCCACCACTTAGACCACAGCTATGAAGGGACTGCATCATTTTTCACCCAATAGAACTCTCTTGAGACCCAACACAGATGTGGTTATCACACTTACCTGTGGGATTGTACAGGCAGTTTTCACATTTCAGATCACGCAGACATGGAGGTGGACATTTTTTGAGGAAATGGTTATACATTTTGTGGAAGCAAACCTACACAAATGTTCTAATAAATGTCAGCTGGTTATGTTAACCCATTGGTTGTTCGTGTGTGAAAATACATGCGGAGACACGAAATTTGAGCAATGAAAGGTCGGTTTCTGACGCACAGTTGGGTCTTAAAACAGTTTATTTGCGGATTTATAAGCAACTCAACGATTGTACAAAAGACTGTTTCACTTATTTATAAAAAATATTTAGACGGAATGTCAATGTCAAATTAGTTTTCAGTACATGGGTTAAGTTCTACTTTATTTATTTATTTTATTCTATTCCTGTATATTTAAATTAGTTTCATCGGTATATTTAACTTAGAATAGTTGTCCAAAATAATTGAATAAACTTATTTACCCATTGTTTTATCTAGTACCAAATTATACAATATTCCATACTTCACAGATTAACGCAATCCGTTTAATACATGTGTATACGACAGTAGCATGACAAATAACGTTTAAGTATCTGGTTTCCGTTTTATCCTATTTAACCAGGACTGGTAATTATTATACCTATAACTACTCATAGTGAGCGGTTACGTTAAGCACTCCTCAGACATAACACACTGGAGAGCTCAGAGTCATAGAGTGCTCTTTCGCGTAAAGTTTTGTTTACTGCGCCGGTTTTTTTTTTTTTTTTTAAACAAACAGTAAGTGACGGTCGTTATCCACGATGAGCTATTTTTAATAGATGGTGTTTTTCACAACTCACCAATGATTTTCTCTTGATATCCCTTGGTGAAGAACTGCATGGCCGTGGCCGCTCTCCAGGGAGTTTTAAGAAGTCCCTGTCGTTGAGGATCCTCCCCGAGACCTCGAAGAATAGTGGTATATGCAGCAGCAAGACTTGGCAAGCTCATTTCGTTGTCTTCTACACTTCGAGTGCGCTCCTCTTTCCAGCTTTCCATAACTGTGGATGAGTGTGAACTCGCCTCCCCGGGTA
Source organism: Hiodon alosoides (assembly GCA_025775065.1). NCBI lineage: Eukaryota > Metazoa > Chordata > Actinopteri > Hiodontiformes > Hiodontidae > Hiodon > Hiodon alosoides. The sequence goes on along the minus strand of JAOYSI010001433.1, from coordinate 8,667 downwards.
CCCCTTGAGGACCACCGGTCCGGCTCGTGACTTTCACCATCCCTTCAAAATGTCCGTTTACTGAGTTGTCGTGCGTATTGGCTGCTTGCTTTTCGTTTTGCTTGAGTTGAGTCTGTTTCGAGCGTTCCATTTTTTCGCAATTTATAGTTACCCTTCTTACTTTATTGTACTTTAGAATGAAATGTGGGTCTTACGTGATTTCAAATCGACGGCAGCTTGGTTTCAGTGTGTATCACCTGCCTCGAAAGAACCGCTGCCAATCGTACGTCTGTCAAACTCTACATGAAGCGTGAGCACATTGTTACCCTGTGGCTTTATAAACATACACTAATCCCCAAGAACTACCATTGGTGGTTCAAGTGGAGTACGTCATTGCCTGTCAGTATAATCTAAGAGGATGAGACGTCTGCCTTTTACATCTATTACTCAGGGTGTCACACGCTAATTATTTTAATGATTTTAAACCGCATTTGTAGAATTACATGGCAATCACGAGTGAGGAAGAAACTGTTAATTATGTGCAGACCAATAGCGGCAGCTGTATATCCACATCCTATTTAAAGTAAATGCGTTCTGGTAAATGTATTTATTTATTTGAATTGTTAGTTTAGAATCGGTCTACATTAAAGACCATAATGTTCACGGGTCTAAATTGTAGTTTTTGAGTGTTGCCTCTGTGGTTAGTAAAACACTTGTCAGATGCATCTTATCTTTGCAACTCTCGTAACGGTGCAACATAACGTAAAGGGGAATGACCCCGTGGTTCCTGATCTTTGATCAGTAAGGCAACAATCGACGATCTCCTGCGAACGTAACGGTAGGAACTGTTGAACTGTAGAACTACTCTTGATACCTGAAGAAAAACATGCATTTTCCTCTGTCACTTTCCACCAATTAAATTAAGAATGATGGGAGAGGAAAAACACATTTGAATTAATAAATGTAATTAGCATAGTGAGCAACAATACAATACATCAAATGTATAGTAAATACATAAAAACACCAAACAGTGAAATAAAGTAACACAGGTTCTAATACGAAGATAGCCATCTACCTCACTTGACAGACTTGCCATTTGACCTTTATTGTCCAGCAAAGTGGAAAGTATGTCATCGGTGTGCGGTTTACCAATTGCTTGGATATTCAAAATGCCAGGAGAATTTCACTTTAACATCTTGCAAAAATCCATGAAAACTGTATTACAGTTGTAACTATATCCATCTCAAATTACTTTCACCGTTTTAATTCAGCTCTAGAGAAACAATTTAAAATTCAACTTCCACATTGAATATTGAAATACAAATTAGGGGACAGGTCAGGTTCAATTCCAAGTTCAGATTAAATGATTTCAGTGTTTGTTGAAAGAGAAGGCAGAAAGTTTTGCAAACGCGTCCGATGGCTTTTTCTTCTTGGCACTGCCCTCCTCTGCCTCCTTCTCTTTCTCTTCATTTTCCTCTTCCTCTCGTTTTCTCTTCTTAAACTCTGCAGTGTCTTGAGACTGCCCCTTTGCCCTTTCTGTCCATGACTGAAAAGAAAGAAGATTTGCAGTACATTACCGAATTCAATCTTAAAGATTGGTTTATAAAAAGGTGATGATTTAGAAAATACATTTTTTTTAAAAACATTTAACAAAAATATATTTCATTGAGTCTTTGGATGGCAGCAATGCACCGTTTGACATAGACCTTTAAACTGGTCCACTAAAATCAAAACGGATGTGACAGTTAATCTCCAGAGCCAGAGAGGGGAGAAAACGGCACACAAATTTGCCCATGCAGATTTAAACTGCTTAAGTTTATATCTAATCTATATAGACAGGCGATCTGGCCCAGGAGAATGTTTTCTCTAGTAGTTCTCATATGGGATGCGGTGGAGCCTTTGATGAGTCATCACACCCAGCCTGCCTATAAACAGCAATGTCTACTTTTCCCCAGAAAAAGCCTCCCACTCCTATTCTCCAGCCTAAATGGAGAGCAAGCCACTGTCGTGCCCCTGCATCTGCCCGCTTATTTACTCTGCGCGCCACCCTCCCATCTCAAATTATTAGCATACGATCAATGAACAGTACTTCCACCCCCCGATCTCTGATCCAGGTTCCCAAGCAACAGGCATCCCAAGTCCATTCAAGCTGCCCCCTCCTCACCCTCACCAGGGCTCTAGTGGCTGACACTTTCCTCTACGCTGAGTGGACTTTTGAATGCAGGGTCACAGAGCCCTGAAGAGGGTTGAAGATGATCGTTCCTGTGGCCCACACTCAGACAGCAACCAATAATAGTAGCTTATGACAGGAAACATGATGGTTCTGAAGAAGCTTGTCTGAATTCTATTTTAGGGATCTGGGTCGAACCATTATTTTTATTATAATTTTTTAGTTTACAACTCAAGACATCTTAAAATGCATCTCAATGCAAATTCTAAAAGTAAAAATTTGACCGGCCTAAAATCCTACAAGCATTAAAAAAAAAAAAAAAAAAACACCTCTGTCCATTTGCAAATCACAAAGTGACTGTACTGTGTCATACCAATCTTTCTTCTGCTGATAAGGCCCGGAAGCGGCCCATGGCCTCCTTGATGACGTCGGTTTCATCCAGAACTGGATTATCGACCAGGATGTTTTTACGGTTATCCTCAAGCCACAGTTGAAAGCCTGTCTTTGGTCTGGGATACAGGCAAGACAGATTCAGGACCAAACCCAACCCAGGTCAGGACATTTGAAATATGAGTGTACAATGAACAGCCATTCCATCATTGACAGACATCCTTTATCTCCCAATGGCAACATGAAGTAGCTAGATCCATCATGAATACTTATTTTGCACTGAGCACGTATTGCATGCATTATCATGTATCAAAAATATTTATCTTATCAAAAAAAAAAAAACACTTTGAGGAGTCCGATGCAAGATATCATGAATGTTTTGGTTAATTACGCCTGCATAAAAACTTACTTCACGTTCTCTATATCATCAGGAGGGGCAACAGAAGATGCGTCATTGGAGAGCTTCTGTGCCTCTGGCGCCGGCTCCTGTTCCTTTCTGACCGTTTTGGTGTTGGTCATTTGCAGCATAGTTGCCTGGGTCTGGCAAACACACATCATAACAAGGAGGATCAATTCCTCAAATGGATGCAATCACAATCCAGGGCAGAATTGTCCAATCCTATTTGAAAGTGAAGGCATGGCGCTGGCGGGATTTACACAGGCAGGTTCTTTTTGGAACAAATTTAGCCTGTCCCTGCCATTCCATTTGTACAGAGAAATGGACAAAACGATTAAACTTATGAAAAAAAGAATGTTACGATTTGTACATCTGATGCACGTGAAAATCCTTGAGTACCCACATCACCTATTGGGCTGCGGTCCAAAATAAAGTTGCTTGTGGAACTCTGTGCCATGTCATTGACACCTGTACCTTGGACTTGGGTCTGGGTGCCAGAGGCTTCAGCACTGGGTCTTTGCCCTGCTTCCCCCCGGACGTGCTGGTTAAGGAGGGTTTCCTGCATGACATGGTCATGCTGTCCAGGACACTGGTTGAGCGGGGTTTACTTGACAACGATCCAGCCGGTTTCCCTGAACCAGACACCTGGACAAAACCACAAGTAAATTACAAAACTAATACTTATTATTGTAAAGAAGGGGAGATGCCCATGTGAAAGATTTCCAGCATCCAGCCTTTGAATGTAACGTAAGCTCATACGGGAATGCCAAGGCTAAAAATGTTTTGTAACATTATTTGTCAGCGTAGGCATCTTTATTCAGAGCCATCGACAGCTTTACTCCTCTTGTTCCCAGCCCACAGCGGTACCTCACCTTGAAAGGGTTTACACGTCCTTCCTTGCTACCTGCAAGAAGGGAGATGGTTATTCTTCCAAACCAAGTACAGCCAGTTACAACTAGTGTAATTTACTTATTTTAAAGAAAAGCAGTAACATGATTATGCATTAATAATAAAGAAAACGTGAACTTTATGTCCTTTCCCTACCAGTGAGTTACTTACAAGGCTTTGGTGATTGTTTCTCTGGCGAGACGGCCACTCTGTTAAATGGATCTAGAAGTGAAAAGGGGACAGATTTTTTAGCCAAAAAATAAAAATAGGACACACCCTATATCCCCCCCATCAAATCCAGCTTGGTTTACATTCAAACTGAAGCTTGTATAGTACAGTAGTATTCAATTTTTGTTAATTACTTCACAAAGCAGGTTATAGTGTCCAATGACGCTGGGTTCTTTTTTTCATGAACATTAATTTCACTATGACCAGGTTCAGTCAGAGTTCTCCATGCTGGCCAGTAGCATCAGAGAAACACTCACATGGTTTCCCACTCTGCACCCCGTCATCAGTGTCCATTCGCTCCTGGCTGCCTTTGTCCGCTCCATCCTCCTCTGGGCACACCTCTTCCTCCCGGGGCCGTGGGCGGCGCCACTGTTGGGCCTCACTCCACTGGCTGGGGGAAGAAAAGAAAAAAAAAAACACGTGTCCCAGTTGTGCCCATGCATGTGGGATTCTCAAAGGAATGTTTATAAAAAGGTGAGGATGTAGCAAATAAAATAAAAAAAGAAATACATTTGTTAAAACGGCACACAAATTTGTCGGTGCAGAAGATTAACTCCCATCATCCTATAAAGTATTACCACACACACTTCCCATCAATCCCAACACTTGATATATTAAAAAAGAAAAACAAAGTAATTACCCGGCGCTATGGTATTCCTCTTCCTCATCCTGCACCTCCTCTTGCTGGGCAGAGGCCTTTTCCAGGGCCAGCTCGCTTAGGCGCTGCGCTAGGGCCATGCGGCGGGAGCGGGTGGCGTAGCGGATGGCTAGTGTCACCACACTCTGCGTCATCATCTCTGCCAGCTCCACGCAGCGGAACTCCCGCTCTAACGTGCAAGACAGCTGTGGGTCGTCGTCATGCCATTAGCATTGGAACATTACAATACGGCCTCGTGGAAATAGACACACGCCTGAATATTATCTTGAGCTCACTCCAAGTAAAAATACCAGGCCCTTTTTTGTTTTGCTTCAAATACCCTTCAGAGACTCACAGCAAACATTTTCATCAATAGCTCCTGCTCTTCCTTTTGGGCCTGGCTCTTCGCCTCCTCGTCTATCTCATACCCACTGGAAGACAGGAAGTCAAAGCTGTTGTGGAAGAGCAAAGAACGCCAATATTGCTCCTGGAAGACAGGGAGACAGTGTTAGGGTGGGTTTAAACCTGATAACCACATATAACCCCCCCACATAACACCATAGATCACCTCAATTTTTTGTGTAAAAAGTGGGGATAATTTTCTCAAAGAAAATAATAGAATTGCTGAGGAAATATCTAAATTGGATACATTTTTCTATAATCACCCTCCAATTCTTCTCACGGTTTGCAAATATTCATTGTAATAAAGTTTAGTAACCGGAGATAACACCCACGGTGATATAAAATGCATAAATCTGTGTACTGGTCCTTGTTTCAGAAACATGTTTTTACTTGTACTCATGTAATTTTTTTTGTTCACGTTCCATTTTTATCTAGACGGTTCAGTCATATCATATGTAACAAAAATGAGAAGCCGGGACATTAATCTCCAATCTTGGCTTATGCAGTATGACTGGGGCCAAGCCTACCTAAAGGTTTGATAAAATGCACCAATTCAAGGATTGTCGTGACAAGGGAGACATGCATTCATACCAACGATACGATTAAATGGGAAGTCAGTGTACAACATTTTTAATAATCCTTTACGAGCACTCCACACAGTTTCTTCAAAATATCTGAACTCTTACCTCCAACTGACCCTTCTCTGTGGTGATCTGGCACAAAGGCAGCTTGAAAGGCAGGACAGCTACAGCGGGACGGGGAAGCGTAGGGGGGAACCGTGAGCCTTTACAGGGGATACACCTGAGGCGGGAGACCGAAAAAGGATGTTAACCGGCACCGTCATTTCCACCATAGTAACACAATACAGCAAAGCGGGCTCCATACCAGCCACCTCCACAGAGAGAGAGACAGGGGGTCGCCTCACCTAAGCTGTTGCGGGTTCTCGTTGACACCCACCACCCAATAGTGGTCCGACTTCCCCTTGCAACTCTCCCGTGTGTTGCACACTGGGGTCCACACGCTCCCCAGGGAGCGGTTTAGCATGCGCAGAACGCCTTCAGAGTCCATCAAGCAGGGAGTGCCTGTGAAAATACACAACATTCCAGTGTGCTGGGAGGTCAGAGGTTTGAAGGACAGATCATTACACATTTTCCAGCACTGGTGTTTTTATACATTTTCCATTTTTTAGCCAAAACAAAAAACAATGCTTAGCAGAACGGTCAAGTTTGAATCAGCATTCCTCTTTTAAATAATGTATTTTTTAGCTTATATTGGTAATAATGTTTTTAAACATTTTAAAAATCAATAATCATTTAATTAAATCTATACATCAAAGTACTGTGTTCCATTTACAAAACATCATCAAATGGAAAAAATAAATGTTGGATAAACCACAATATTAAACACAAATATCAATATATTTTTGTCAATATCATGCAGCCTTAGCTGTAAACATTTTTTTTAAAGCCTTAAAATTCTGGTTACTTTGATACTGATACACAAGTCTTACGAACGGAATCCTGAAATTACTCCTTTAACTCAACTGATCTCAGAGCTCGCCAACTGTGCAATCCATACTAATAATCACCAAGCTCTGCTAAACAAATCAGAATTTTTAGTTTGTTTAATTATTTATCTGAAACTTTGGGATTCAAAAACAAGGTAAACCCAAATGGCATCGAGCTATTAGACAAATTGCTCACTTGTCGAATATCATCACTCCGAGTACAGGTTCAGTGACCACAACTTGGTCATAGAGAAAGACCGGCAGAAATATTTCAAGTAAAATTTAAAAAATATTTCAACAAGATTGAAATATCCCTCCCCCAATTCAAAGAAATGTCTGCATAGGACAAACTACCAGCCTTTCCAGGGGAGAAACACACAGCCCTATTGGCTTCCTTGTATGTGGAAACATAACCAGAAAGACTGACTGAGCAAGCACAGCCACACACTGCATTCAATAACCCACTTTGTGTATTGTGCAAGACATTTACTAGTCAGGGCATAGATTCAACAAGGTGTCAAAAGAGGAATGCCACAGGAATACTGGCCCATGCTGACTCCATTGCATCTGATTGGATTGTGGAGGATCTTCCCTCAATAGCTTGTTCCATCTCTTCCCACAGATGCTTAATTAGACTGAGATCAGGTGACAGCGGAGAACATTGCAGAAAGCTGAATTCACTGACCATACCTGGACAATCCTAGCCTTGCAGTATGGAGCATCATCCTGCTGGAAAAACCCATTCACAGATGGATACACTGCTGCCATGAAATGATGCGTCTGATCGCTAACGATGTTCAGATATCCACAGAAATTCAAACACCTACCCAATGAATTGCACATAAAGCAATTCCTTATTTAATGCAAAGAAAGTTGTGAAGTGCAACATTTGCAATGCGTATCTTACCTGGCACGGCAGCACTACAGACTCATAACATTTAAAACGAAAATATGGTAGCTCCTCGGAGGAGGAAGACTCAGAATGGTAAGCTAACAGTATAAATTAAGAAAGAAATTGAAACGAAGGATGTTTCAATATAACCATTAATTCATTAATTTCATTTGAGACTGACACAAAAGAAATGGAAGGTTAAAATATGCAATCAAGACAATCTTGCAGTGGCTTAGCTGCTAAGCATATCGCTTAGATTGTGATTGGAAGTAATAAACTCATGACGTTGTGCGATTAGCCACTTTAAAACAAGTGGTGTACTGAAGTGAAATTCTGTTATACTACATCTGTTTAATGGTATTCAGAGATTGTATTAATTAAGAGAAGAACATGTGATTACATTACATTACTGCATTTTGGTAGTCTACCCACAATATTAAAATATCTAGCTGTCAAGGTATCCTCTCCAGTTAACCATTTAGTAACTAGAAAAACATTGGACATTCACTTGCATACATATTTCAAAGTAAGTAAGTAAATAAACAAACAAGTCAGTATGACAGATTTTTTCAGAGGAAGACCGCCCCATGCACACCACACCAAGCTGCAGTCCTTACGGATGCCACCAAACTAGTCGAGAAGAAATAAGATACCTTGCATGGAGTAATAAATTCCATTAAAGCTACCAACAGCAAATTGCTTTGACCACTGACATATGGACAAGTATAGCCACAGAAGCCTACCTGGCCATTACATTGGACATTATTGGTGCATGAAGTCAATCTGCCTTACCACCATGCTACTGGAGGACAAACAGCTTTGAACATTGTGGAGTGGTTGGAAGAGGTGACAGCTAAGTTTGAGATTCATCCAAGCAGAATTATTGCAAAAACATTAGAGCTGCTGCCAATATCCTGGAGGAGAAGCATGGATGGTCCAGTGTCTGCTGCATAGTCCACACCTTACAGTGGGTGATTAATTCTGCATTGAAGAACCCAAGCATCGAAAGTACCATTGGGACTGCAAGATGTCTTGTGGAACACTTAAAAAAAAAAAAAAAAAAAAAAAAAAAAAAAAGGTAAGAAAGACTTAAGCAAGCGGAGAGAAACAACCAACAATGGGCACACCAGAACAAAAAATTGTTAAGGATAAAAGCACCAGATGGAAGAGTAAATTA
>JAOYSI010001432.1:5847-17107 GCA_025775065.1 Hiodon alosoides | reverse complement strand
AGGGGATATATTTGTGTTTCAATTTACAATATGAACAGCTGTTCACTTTGACTTTAGCCTATAAGTTAGGTTTAGAAGATGATGTTATCTGTTCTGACATACAGTGTGAAAGCATTTGCCATACCGAAATTTGTCATACCGATCGTAATAAACTGTAACTAAGTTCACATTTTCTTTCTGATGAACTGTCATCTGCTTTCTTTATATACACATATATATATACATATATAATATTTTACCTTTCAAGAAATATGAGATAACCAGAGCCGTTGAAAAAGAGAGTTTTGATCGCTTTGATCTTGTCACCACACGGTCACTTGGTTCATGTAGCTCACAATAGTTCCAAACAAATCCGCACTGTCAACCGGTTTGAATGGGTTTATGCGGGACACACGTCAGCATGGACTATATATGCAGCAATGTTCGGTAAATATTAACGCATAATGTGCATTGATTACTACGTTGACTACATTTATATTAGTATTTTTTCTGGGGAGTGATGGAGAGACAGCATTAATCCGTTTTTCTGCATTCAATTTGGGAGGGAAGGGGGATTGTTCCCATAACGTAGAATACATTTACAGTATTTATGCATTAATATTTTTCTCGTGCTTCTATGGTCATAATTAGTCACACCTTAATGTTATGTTCACATAACCATGCACAACAAGTGAATATCAATGACTGCAAGCAACTGCTCAATTTAACCCAAGAAAGAAGTTTGGTCAATATTGCAAAATAAACAAGGCAACCAATTGCATTCAACAAAACATTTTATTATATAATATATCCAGAGAGAGGGTAGTTAAGTTTTTCTTTGATTTTGCAGTCTTCATAGAAACTCATTCGACCTCTTACAGGGAGATGTACATTGTACACTGCCCAGTACATTGAATCTGAAATTAAATAATGACAACTGGTTGTTTCCAGTCTTCTCTCCCTAGACCTGGTCCCACCACAAGGCTGTGCAATCTCGGTAGTCATTTTTCTATCTCTTCCACTGCATTAGCACTGTCCCTTGATACACACATACACACACACAAAGTGAAAACCAGTAGCTGAAAGCAAAGATGTGGAAATAACTCTGTAGCTAAAATTAATTGTATGTCCCATGTACACTATTTACATATTTGCAAAAATTTCTAAAAAAACACACACATTGACACTTATAACATTTATGCTTTGTTTAAGCTAAAAAGCTGGTTGTCATTGTTTTGTAAGTGCTGTAGCATCATCTAGTGGTTATCAGATAGATTTGAATAGTGGGAAAGGATTAAAACTGACTGAGTAGTTGCTCATATCATTCTGAAGCCTATTGCTTCCCAACAGTGTTACAGGCATTAGCAACAAATAAAAACTCCTCAGAACTCTTCACGACATCTTGTCCTCCCTGCTTGCAGATCTGTGAAAACATCCAGATCCTGTGTTTGAGGGAGCTGTTTGAGTTCATGTACATGCAGACAGACCTGGTTTAACTGGTGAAACTACTTTTACGATCTACAAACGCACAGGTTAAGTCTGGAGCGTGGTCCTTCTGACATCATAGTTTCACTGCTGCAGAATTGTGCTCTGCTTTGTTGTGGTTGAGTTAGTTTGAATTAAATTTCTTTTCACATTCTTTGTTTTGCTTTCACTCTTAGGTTGCGCTGTTAGATTTAGGTGCTACAAGAAGGTTTGATGGGAGTTTTACCAACATTTATATTGGGATAAAGTAGCTGTTCCCAGGGTTAAAAAAGTCAAATGGTGACGTGACCTAGGGATAAGTTAATTTCCCTCAAAAAAGCTATTTATAATTTCCGTTAAATCACATAGTGCATGTGCACAGGTGTGTGTTTCATTAGATCTTTAAGGCAGCTGCGGATGGAGACTGGGAGGGGGGCTGAAGTGGTCCATGGACATGAGGTTTCTCACAGGCTTTGAGTCAAAGGTAGAAAGCCAAGTAAACTACTGAAAGAAACTAATGTACAAAACGGCTACATGGTCTTAAGCATTTTTTTAAAAGAGCAGATATACTTCCAGTTGTTTAAAAATACCAACCAGCTCAACAACAGTTTAATTAAATGTTTAGCCAACAAGCGGCATGTTGATTGTCAAACTGGAGAGAGCAGACTATATGACCCACCGTTGTATTCCTGCTGTCACGTTTGAGCACCTTTTCATGGAGCTCAGAGTGAAAACAACCACGTCAGATCAGTTATATGGAAGTTTTCGTTTCCTATAAAAGAACACCTTACCCTTAGCCGTCAGCTTTTGAGTTTGCAATTTAACGCTAAATTTATGTCCAAATAATAACACTGCTCTGGCCTGAGACCTTTTATCCTACTAATGATTCCAGTTTGCTGGAAAATCTTTTTAACAAACCAGTCTGGTATCTCCAATGAAAATACAGTATGCACTGAATGATATAAGCTTACCTGTAGTTCTGTCCCTTAAAAACCCTAACAATCGTTGTTTAAAAAAAACACACAAGTAAAAGCTTGTGTTAACTACCCAGTACGTCCCAAGCTGATAGCTGATTCTGTAAGAGCTGAGGTCTGTGTCCCAGCCCTTCAGGCCATGGAGAATGCCCATGTGGACGTGGTGCTGACCCCGGGGGAGGCCAGTGCATCTGACGAGCCCTTTGACTTCGGCTCACAGAGGAGTGCGTCCATGACCTCATCCCCATCATGCTGAAGCAGCATCCGGTCCCGCCCCGGGAGGAGACCCACTCCCTCCACCGCAGACGGGCGGCTCCTTCCTCATCTGCTCCCAGCTCAAAGCCAAGCTGCGCTGCAAAAGCAGATTCCAGGAGGCCTAAGTACTGGGACAGTCGCCAAAAAGAGCTGAGCCAGTGAGGCTGCCTGTGGGCAATCCAGAGACTGGAGTGAGAGACTAAAGCAGTGGTTCTCAGATGGTGCCAGATGGGACACATGATTTAAAAAAAAGATTATTTTACCTGTATCGGGATTGTCAACCTTTGAACTATTGATGTTCCAGCATTGTATAATTGAATATGTTTTTGGTTTAATTCAAATTGTAAGTTTGAGATTGTTTTGTGTCCTGAATTTTCTTAGCTGGGGGGGCACAAAGGGATGCACCCTACATAACGGGGCTGAAAAAGTTTGAGAACCACTGGACTAGAGGGCAGAGCACTTATGCCCCGGACAAACTAACCACCTCTGCCGGTTAAATTAATGTACATTCCTCCTTTATGTTTTCTAGTCAGAGTTTTAAGGAATGAACATGTACCATTGAAATCCGTAGAGGCTCTTTTGTAAAGAAAAAAATATTTCATGTTAGAAAAGCGAAATCAATGACTTCAGATGACTGAAACATGATCTAAAGCTACGTCGGAAAATAAGACAGTTTGTTATTTATGGCATCAGTTTTCAGGAGCACTAGTGAAAAGCACTATTGATCAAATGGCTTTTTTTCATTCCCCTGTTGTTTTATTTATTTATAACACCGTGGCAACATTTTCAACGTTTGCTTTGAAAATATTTTATTCAAAAGTCCTACAGCATTACAGAGAAAAATCAATAACCGTTTAACCAACTGTTGTTACCAAAAGGGATTATTTGTTTCTTTCAGATTTCACACAGATTATGAATTAACTGGAATGGTAGCGATTACTACAGAAGCATGAAAAATGTATTGTATTACTGTGGCTGTTATTTAAATTTTAGTCCCTTGGAAAGATGTAAAACACAAGGTGTTTCTGATTGCCATTTGAATGAATTATCCCAATGGCAATCAACTACTGTTTGTTTCCTGTGTGCATGATAAGATTGGTAAATTAATTAAATATTTCGGACCTCAGTTGCCTGTTGTTGAATGGCGTGCTGCATATTTATACATTTTTTAGATATTTTTAATTCAGGAAATGTTTCTCACCACTGTTTATTCCTTTTCTCAAGATATAGTTGTAATAAAAATGTAACTAAGTTTAGTATTGTGTCAAGATTTTTCAGCTTCAGCAAAGTCTGTTTATTTCCTTTAACTCGTTTTTGTCTCATAGATTTTGCTTTGTTAAATTATTTTCTTACTCGTGATGATCAAGCCAATGTTTTGAGTAGACATTTTGAACCAGATTTACAATAATCATTTGACACAATGCTGGGTTCTGAAACTTGTTCTAGCAGTGGAGGATTTAGGAAACACTAACTGAAATAATGTTCTTTCTTCCTTATCCATTAGATTGTCATACAAAACATTCCTTGCTTGGCCCTCAGCAACATGTGGCAAACATGTTTTAAGGAACACGTATGTTTTTATTAAAGCAATGGAATTTACATATATTATGACATGCTTTGCTAAATTTGACCTTGGTAATACCTCTTTGTCCCTGAACCTGTCTTTATGTTGCATGAATTCTAGACTTCTGGACGTGTTTGTTTGGCCCTGTCCCCTTGATCCCAGAGATGGAGAATGGAGACTACCGGTGACCTTGTCTTTGACTCGCTCCCTGATATTTTGGCCCTGCACTGAAATTGAATCAGTACCGTATTTACTGTCACCAGGTTGTTCCTTCGTTTAGTCGAGATTGGTTGGAACAGCAGCTGGTTACAGATTGAATGCAGATTACAGTGGTGATGATGCTCATTATTATTAATAATAATAATAATTATTATTATTATTATTACACTCATTTTTTTATTATTACCGAGGTAATTTGCACTTTTTTGAACTAAACTCCCATACGAATCAGGAATAGCCAGACCCCAAAAACCACAATAAATCATTGGCCTCACTCATCATTTTTTGCTTATTGAATGTTCACATAGTTCCAGTGAGATATAGATAAAAGATCTAAACACCTTTAAGGTTCCGGGACTGGACTGTGCTATGAATCCACCCCGTGGTGCTACAATATCAGACATCTTTGTTCTTTCAAAGCTAATGTCAGCAGTAAGAGAACGACATACCACAAAGCAGCACTCTTCAATACGGGGCCAAATTCAGCATCCAAATAACTTCTGGATCCATTTAGTTTCAAGGACCACATATGTAATGTATGCAGAACACCATAGAAATGTATTTCAGTACTTCCTGTCAAATCAAGCCCTTTGCACTTATCAGTCCACTTAGCCACTACTGAAATTACTCGCAATTTAAAAAATGGAAATCTTTTAAAACAACACCAAGTTCTGCTGTAAGCCTCTAAACTCGGACTGTATCCCACTATATCTACTCTGCCTATAGAAAATCGTCAATTTTATCAATTCTTATCAATATTGTTTTTGTCCGTGGTTACAAACATGTCAGTCTAGCTTTGCTCTGTCATTTGAAAGCTGTGCACAGACAGATGCAAAAATATAGCATTCTCAACATACACTAGAAAAAATAATTATTCATGAAAATGGTTATTTCAGCAATGAATGGACAGGTAAGAAAGACTGCCAATAATGTACTCACTTCAAACATAAACCTCCATTTTTAGTTTGTATTAGACTCTATGTACTTGACTGATATAGTGTCATGAATTGTTTCGTGTTCAGTGGATGGCTTACTATGAAAGATTCTGAGTAATTTGGATTTTAATATCAAAGCAAAGTGTCAAAACTATTTCATCCCGACTAATCATTTTACTACAAAGTTAAATCAGCATTATTCTGGTTCTGATAAAATAACTTAAAGAGATTACATTCAAAATATAGTTCTGTCAATATTTGGTCTGGTAAAATATATATACTTTTTTTTTTTTTTTTTTTTTTAATTGCTGGCATCTTTTACAGTCTAAGGTTTGGGAAGCTTCGGGGACCACAAGAATAACAAACAAAGATAACTGACATGGTTTGCAGGTCGATGTATTTATTTAATGACTGACGCTCTCTGGCCCCTCTCTTGGCATTCACCGCGTGCCTTAATTGTATGGACATTTAAATCAAGGTCCGCTGTGAACACGCAGAGCGTCAGGCCCCAGTTTCCTCAATCCTGCAACACAGTGACACAACAGCTGCTACTCAGCAAAATGCCATGGCCATGAATAGGAACACTTTATTTAACTGTTTATTTACTTATCAAATTGATTAGGTTTGTAGGTTTAGGGTTGTGTGTCCTCCATTTTCTGCATATACCCAGAGATTCAATGTAACCAATATAAAAACGCTGAATTTACATTACATATGCTGGTAACCATGAGACTTTTCCTTAAACGTTGTAAAATCCTGACTCAGTAGTATTCCAATACATGATCAAAATAACTGACGAACACCGAGAAAAAAAACAAATGAATAAATATATAAACGTAGCCTATGTTCTTATGTCGTACTGCAGTAGGGCAGTGGAGCTCCTCCGCCAAGCCTTGCAGACCATGCAGCGCTAATGATCCATTTAGCTCATGCTAAATTCTACTAATGCGGGGTGGGGAAAATAGTTAAACGTCCCCATCTAGGAACTGGAATAAGAGGTGGGGGCTGAAAGCACCTGTATTGTCGGGTTTTGGAGGAAAAAACAACAACCTGAAAATATATTTTAAAGTCAGCCCTAAGGCTATCAATGTATATCAACGCCTTTGGTGGCATCCTTGAATCCAAATCAAATCTTTATATTTACAACACCATTGGATAACTAGTATCCTGTAAAGAGAAGCACGCATTACAACATAGGGATATTACTCACTACCTATTTTCTACGCACAATCAATTACACACATTGTTTTACATCAAGTAAATACCACTAGCTAACATGACAGGAACTGTGCGTCAAATAAAAAAATAAAAAATACATAGCAGTCAAATTAAATATATATATAAAACGAAAATGCATTTAGTTTCTCAGAAAAAAGATGAACACACGATGTTTTTCCTATCAACTCACCTTTTCCTTTTCCCCACAACGTCTCCGACGATGAAGAACAACATGTATCACATCCACAGAAAAATCTTCCTTGCTATAGGTTGATTTCATGTGAAGAGAAAATGGATTCCCAATATGACTGCCTTGACATTAATAATAAAAATCGTGTTATACTCAAAGACGTAAAACGGACAAGAAATGCTAATCAAACAAAACAAGTACAAAATAACACGATTTAAAGAGCTGAAATTTACCGTCAAATGGGTGCTGGGATGTGGGATTCCTATTTGTAAATGAGACGACGCGATGAGCATCCCAATTTATCATTATTCGTGTCTTTTTTGTCATTTTAAAATTATTTTTAATATATATATATGATCAATTTACCCTTTGTTATCCTTAGAAGTCGCAGTTATTTGTTTGCCGAGCAAGGTGAAACGGCACAATCCAGCCACAATTACGCCCTATCTTTTATTCACACTTAACCTTGGACGGAATGGTATTCCTAGCACAACCACGAAAACACCATTCAAATTGTTATAACGCCGCAGCATCATAATTACGAGAGATGTTTTAGTCTGTGTGCCACGAAAAACGAGAAAGGTCTATCAAACGTAATTGCACAGCATAAGATTTCATTTTCATGAGTGATTAAACGTCATGTAAATATTTTGATAACACGTGATGAATTGTTTCAGGAAGTATAAGGAATTCAAACATAGGATTCTTAAAGCCCGTATATGATTACCCACCCCAGCACCCCCGGATTCACTATGCTTTGAAAATTGTTAAATTACATTCCTAAAAAGAACATTATTTTTGTTTACGAAGAAAATACTTGTGCATGTGTATATTAATGGTGCGTGGTGGTTTGTGGTAAAACGAATAAATAAACCGCCACATTCCGATCTCGCCAAGACTCTTTAGCTAATTTGGTAATGTCCCCACTTTTGAAGCGGGGAGACCGGAATTTTAGTATTTTGGTGCCGTATTTGAGAGCCGATAGACAGCGCGGAATACTCCAAAACAAATTAAGTCGCTCCATACTGAGTGACCAGGTTTCAGTAGTAAGTAGAACTTTACTAGAGAAAACTCCAATGCCGAAGAATTATATTGTTTGTATTACTTTTCCTGTGCGCTTTAAACTCGTGTCTCCCTGGTTCGTTTTCTTTGTCTGTTTATAGCAGTTAAATAAAGCAGTTTGGGGCTAAACAACAAATTAGCTTACAAATGAATAAAAAAATCACTGAGCGCCGATGAGAACACCACCATTGTGCTGACTGATCACTTGACAGCTGCTCACTTGATTATCCAGAGTTGTCCATTGCCATAATGGCTGGAACTGTGAGGCAGCTGAAAGGGGAGCTGTCCAGTCCTGATGAGAAACAGCTGAAGTGAGAAGACAGTTGCTCTGTTCTGAAGCCCATTGTTGTTCTTTGCAGAAACAACTTGCGTGCAGGGGCGCCCCTCTACCACTGATCAGCACATCATTTAAACTGTTCAGAAAAGTAACAAAAATAATTTACTGTGTATAATTATTATTTAAGAAATTTCACCAAGTTTGCACATTTTAACATAGTTAATATATTCATGTGGGTTTTTGGAGTGGTCTGGAGACTCCAATCCATGTCTTTGTTGCTGTTTCTGGTTGGGATTGTGCAAAAATCACAGAGTATATCATACAGAAGAGGTTTACTATGCAGATGTAAAAAGTAGTGTGTGTGAGTGTTGAATGTTTGAATAAACTTTGTTGAACATCCTCCCAGAATCAATATAAATTACTTTGGCGGTCATCTATGTCTGAGACTCACCAGTGGGTTGTTGATAAAGTAATTTTTTTGGAATGGAGAAACAATTCCAAACACAGCTGGCAACTCACTGTGATGCATCAATGGTGAAAGCACTTCATTCACTTGCTCCATGGGAAACTACATTAAACCCTGCAGGCATCAGTGTGTGATCGGATAGGTGGATGAACTGTCAAAAAATGTTTCTCATTGTTTCCGGCATGACAGATGCATCTCAGAAACATGGATCTCAGTATGCATGTGTGAAGAATGCCTGTAACTCCAGGTTTCTACATGTGAAGAATATGTGCGATTCCAGGAATGGATGTGTGAAAGATGTGCATTATTCCAGTTATGCATATGACTTCAGCTATGCACATGTAAAGGATGTGTGTGATTCCAGGTATGCAAGACTGAAGGATGTGTGTGATTCCTGGTATGCATGTCATTCTAGGTATGCATGTGATTCCAGGTATGCATGTGTGAAGGCTGTCTGTTACTTGACAGATTATCTTGCATCGGAGACGCATGGTCATGCCCGAGGGAGCTTGACCTCAGGCCCTGTTATTGGCACACAAATGTCAAAAGGGCATCATGAAAACGAAATAGTGCGTGTGTGAAAGGCATTTCCTGGCATTTCCATCAGGAGAGTACCTCATAACTGTCGATTACGACTCACGGTGGATGGATTTGTTTAAAGATGTCCTTTCATTTTTCACCAGCACATCGCACCATAATAGCCACAGGTGAGTGGAAAGGCAAAATCAGACACTCCTGAAGGAAATACAGAGAGGATACAGACTAGCTAGACTGCAGAATGTGACCCTGATGGGCATTCCACCAATATGTTTTTAAATTCTGTTTATTGGGGTGGGTAAGGGGGGCAAGACAAGATCTATATGCTTATATATCATCCTTATATTTACAAATATCTAAATATCGCCTTTAAAAAACTTACAGGGACCAGAAGAGAGGCTGTCATGAACCAGCTCTGGTCCGCAGACCGTTCGTTGAGAACCACTGTTCAACGCAAATGGCTTAGTTGTGTATTATATTATCAATAGTAATTATGTGAAAGACAGGGATTCTGTGTGAATAAATACTGAATATAAACCTCAAAAGCATTCGATAAAATGAATATTCATAAATAAACATACCTCCCCTATATGATCAGATTATAGTCTCACTTGTGGATTTCCTACCGTTCAGTAGCTGTCAGGTCACTTGGCTCAATTACCAAGTAATTTAATAAAAGGAATGTCAATAGTAAAAAAGGCATTGTGTTAATAAAGTCTACAGTTTTGACTTTTTAGTGGGTTTGTTTTAACCAACTTTTAATCTTTTCATTTGAATTATAATACACATGGCACTCTAATGATAAAATCATCCACTGATTATTATGCCAAAAAAGTTGATTTCCGCATTTTATTTCTGGAGTGTAGAAGGGTGTGTGGCAATAAACTGTTTTTTTTATCTCCCACTCCATCCCTCATGTATGTTCTGATTGGTTGATTTAAATCTGCAGCCTCCTGCTGTGACTAATTCCTTTCGGTACAATGCGGATTCTGCCTTCCCCATTGTGGCTTTCCCCTCTTTTAACTCACACCCCATTTAACACCTTAAAAGACGGTGGCATGCTTAGAGAAACACAGTGGTTCTGGCTGCTAGCTTTGATAAATCAGATGTGGCAACTAGTCGCTCTGCAGCCGGCAGACTGTTTGAGAATAGCCTGGCCCAGTCAGCTTAATGCAATGTTAGCTGCATTGCCTTTACTGACATAGATAGGAATTGAGTAAATTATTAATTACCGCCACTACGATTTCCCAGATAAAGCAACAGAAATACCAGAGAGACAGACATGTACAGTCCATTGGAGTTGGTTTAAGACTCCACAAAAGCTTAGCATTTTGTTAATACCGACTGTGAGGATTATTCAAATTTTGTTTTCCTCCTGTGCAACATCATACTTTTCAGTGTGTTACACTTATGGGCTATGTTAATGACCTGCTAAAGGAGATGGAGCCCAACAGCAAACGGAAGCTACATATCTGTTGGTAATGTTGTGCAAGGATTTGCTTTCCTTTTTCACAGTGCCTGACTTGTCCCTCAGTTCTGGCCTGTCAAAGTTGTAAACTATGAATGGTTTAGGATGTCATCTTAAATATAATAGTCAAGTTGCTTATAAATACCATTCGAAAACAATAACATCTTTGCTTGCTTGTACCTCCTGGCACCCCAGATGGGCATTGTGTATTCAGGGGAGAAAAATTCTGTGAAAATTCACGCACAGTGGAAGGTTATTTCAAACTTATAGTCTTGTGTTAATTAGCGTCCAGGACAGGATCGGGTAATAACAGGGAAAGTCTGTCTGCTCATTTTTATTCCACCTCTTCATTGTTTGAATGAGTTTACAATTTACAACTACACTCTTGTTTAGTGGTCGTCCCTTCATTTTTTCTGCAGCAAAGGTATACATGTGCTTACAGATGAAACAACACAATGTGTACATCTCAGGAGTTACAAATCTGTAATCAATACAGCTGCGGCTGGCTGGCCTTACTGCGGTATCTCCTCCACTGGACCGGGGGAGGGGACTACACTGTCATAAGAATCAGCTGTGATGTCACCCAATTGATGTTATTGTCATCTTATTTTTCATCTGTATTTATCATGTCCATTATTCTTTTATTTGTATT
>JAOYSI010001431.1:0-17109 GCA_025775065.1 Hiodon alosoides | reverse complement strand
CACACACACACACACACACACACATAGTCACACACACACACACACACAGTCACACACACACACACAGAGTCACGCACACAGTCTCACACACACACACACACACACACACACACAGAGTCACGCACACAGTCTCACACACACACACACACACACACACACACACACAGTCATGCACACAGACATACACACACACACACACACACACACACACACACAGTCTCACACACACACTGTTTTGTTTTTTTTTCCAGTTAATCTCATTGCAACCATAACAATCTAACTACTATATTTAATCTACAAAAATGATCTTCCATTTTTGAATGAATGCTGTATAAAAAACTAAGTTGTAATAATAACAGTTGTAACCCAACCGAGATCCTAAATATTGTTTTAAACTTTCTTCTCCGTGGAGGGGTAAGGTTAGAACATGGCTGAGAACAAGACATCAGGTTCAAAGTCTCAAAGCATTATCTCCTCCTTTCAACATCGGTAAACTGGATGTGACATTATTGTTTAAGTGTTATGGTACATCTTTAGATTTTCATAAAGCTTCCTATTGACCTTTTTTGGGGGGGGGGGGGGGTCAATTTGTTGATGGTTTGGGAAACTCTAGAACCGACCGCTCAGGAAAACTAAAAGCCTGTCAATATTACAGAAGTGCTTTAAGTTGGTTTGGATTTCATGCTTCATGAGACTTGTTAACTTTAACTCATTTTAATTAATTTAACTCATTTTCTTTACCATTTATTGCTAAATACTTTCATTTATTCACTTTTATTCTTTCCTTTATTCATTATTTCTTTATTAAAGTTAAAAATTTCAATGCTGTTTCTGCATATATAATTTTTAAAGTATAGATATCATTATATATGCAAATAAATTATGTATTTATTCAGGTTTTAATTCTGAGGGAGGTGATTGCTCTTTAGGCTCAAAATGGGCTCAAAATGGGTAATATTCTGAATTCTTCGCATGAGTTTTTAAATAGTCAAGTATTAGTTTGTAAGTGGCTGCCTAGCAACAATATAGCAAAATCAGGTGTAGTCTTGTAATAACTGCTCCAACAGTATTTGTCTATTGAGCCATTTAGACAACGCTGCCCTCTAGGTAAAAAGGCATCAGTGACCACGGAGCAGTGTCCCCTGTAACATAAACACGTCAACATAGATCCATCTGAGTTACCTGCAGTTTTCAGGGCGACTTTCTTCCACAATGACAGCATCACAGTGGAACTATCGGGCTCTACAAAAAACGATATCTCTGCACGTCCAATATCCCAAGAATCCCTTTAATACTCTCAGTTAAACGCTCAATTGACACTTCAACAGCTGAATTATATTCATTTCAATCTTGACTTTTGTGATTGTAAAATGTCCCAAACTAGCTCAGTAGGAGATTGGAGAGTAATAGATAAGGGATTGAAATTGTGAAGTAATGGTTGAGTTGCACATCCAGTGTCCCGACAGCAGTAATTTAGTGTAATTTAGTACATTTCCGCTACCCTAAACTTCTCCTTTCTCTTGCTCTTGTCCTCAGCCTCACACGCTCCAGCTTATTGCTTTCAGCTTCCTGCCTTTATTAAGGAGAGTGTGAAGCGTTTAAGGCAGGTACGCCTGGACAACGTCCAATTCTCTACCCTCTACTCAGGCGTTCTTGCTCCAGTACACAACGAGGCAGCCCCCGTCCCCTTGGTTAGGCTCACCTCACACACAGACGCTGGTGAGAGCAAAATATCAAATTTGCTTTTCCTCTTAGCCAGTGTTTCAGAGCCTGACGAACGATTATTTAAACTGTCAAAGCAAGCTCCTCTAAAGCATAACACTGTCGGAGGCAACGTTTGGCCAAAGATGTCACTGAAGTCATTAAGTGCGTGTGTGTGTGTGTGTGTGTGGAAGGGGAGAGGGGAGAAATAAAACCCTACCATGACCTGGATGTTGCAACCGAAAGACGGACCAGATTGGCAAGGGAACCCATGGGGGCAACGGGGGTACAGAAGCGTGCCCTCTGCTAATTGACTGCAAAATTAGCCCAGCTCCCCAGTGAAATCAAATAAGACAGCAGCAGATGGAGACATACGCCCTGGCTGGGAATAAAAACCCTGCTCTAAACCGGCTGCAAATCTGCACGTAATTACGGGTCGCAACACTTCCCATTTAAAAACATACACCCGGCAGGAGAGAGGGAGGGTCATTACCCTGGATTGCCTTTATTTGTCCAAAATTTTGGATAAAAATTTTAAACGCCTGAGTTAAAATGTGCCTGTAGTGTATTTTAACAGTGTTTATCGTTTGACTGGGTTTTTTTTTTTTTTTTTTTTTTTTTTTGGCAGGTTGAATTTCCTGCTTGAAACATATCTGAAATCTACAGGGAAATCTAACTTCTCATGAGTATAATTCCTGGCAAAAAAATAAAGAAAATAAAAAAATAAAAAAATAACTGGCCCGTGTCTAAATTAAGATTTTGTATATCGAGTGGTGGCACAGCCCAAAATATTCTATAACAGAAAACAAAATATGCTTAGCTTTATTGCAATGATCAATTAATTTACCCCTCTCCCAGAAATCTCTCCGTTTCTAGGTAAAATGTATTTGTAAGGCAGATATGATTCCAAACGAGTCAACTCATCCCAGATGTTGAGTTGCAGGACATGATAAAAAGGTGGATTGGGACAGTCCTAGCAGGGACATGTTGAAAGGTATGTGTGATCTTCCACTGCATTCCCCCTATATAAACAAGTCTCCATTCTCTTTCTGTGAAGGTAAGTAGCATAGCTCAAAGCAGTATTTTATAGTCGCAAACCGTGGCCCTTTCTGGAAAAGCTCAAAGGAATTTATTAAGACTTTCTTCTCCTGTGGAACCGGAATGTAAATACGGAGGGGGGCGGGGGTGCTGGGAGAGGGGTATATAATTCTGTTGAGCTAAAGGATACCTTTCATTTTTTTTTGTATTCACCGTGACCGTCACATTAATCTGGTATGAGAAAAGTTCCTGCTGCGGATTGTGCAAGAGGCTGCCAAAATCGCGGCCACTGTTCTAGCAGGTTTGCGTGACTGGGCTGGGGATAACTAAGTGTGTAAGTGCATTCAAGTGCTGCTAAAAAAACAAACGTCAATGAGATTCTCTATCTTGCTTCTCTGAAAATCGCGTATGGCCTATGGGCTGCTCATATTTTTTTATGAATGGTCAAATCCCCCCCCCCGAGTTCCCAAACTGAGGCATCGCTACAATTAAGCAATCGGATGGTTGTATGCACTTTGTGGGGCAGAGAGACGATGCACTTCAAACCAACGTCTTTCTGTTATCCGAGCTTGAAACAATCTCTGTGTGTGTGTGAGTGCGTGTGCATTTTTGACACATTTCTTTTCTGCATTAATTGAGTTGAGGAGGAGGTGAGTTTCACACACACGGGGAGAATATGATAAGGTTGTAATAGGCTGGTGAGATTTCAAAAGCCTGGATCTCTGCAAGTTCATAATTAACAGTTTATTTGGTTCGATACTTAACTGGTACTTCACATAGAAAACAAGAAGTAAAGTCAAGTCAGCTCATCAATAGCATTATAACATGAAAAACCTGCATGATGGTAATTTAATCGTTAATACGATTGTTTGCTTCTCTTCCTCTGATTTGTGTTTGTGTATGTTTGGGAAGCCCGGACAGGGTCAGTCTTTCTGGGACTTTTTCGAGGATGAACTGAATAATGTTTACGCTACTTAAAGTCTAGCTAACAAAACACACAGTGCACGAGAGAAAGCTCCCTCTCCCCGAGCTCGCAAACGTCAGCCCAGATGTTCTTTTTCAGCGTTCACTAAACTCTCTGGCATTGTTCGCCCGCTGCAATACAGCAGCACCTGGAGACGGGCGGCCTACATACAATTAGATACAAATTCCCGAAGCTTGATTTACACTTCTGAAAGAAGTCTTTTATTTTTTAAACGTTTGCTTTCTTCGTTTGCACAAATTAAACTGCCGTTGTTTCACTTTTACCATCTTAAAAAAAAAAAAGGAACAGAAAGACTTTGGTTTAGATATATTTAAATGAAATTGCTCAATTCCCACAACTAATGCTGAATAATAATTCAGTTGTAGCCCTGTCCAACAAAAAACAATGGGGAAAACATGAACCCGTTAACAAGACCGGTACTATAGGCATTATAAGCATAAGCAAAGTTTCTATTAAATTAAAAAACATATACAGTTCACCAGCATAAATTTTGTTAGAGAAATCCATGATCGATACATTTTAAAACACGATTGACTTTTGTAATATCTATCTATCGAGCTATAACAGCCATCGTCTCTGTGAATATTGAAAAATAAACAAAGATGGATTGAAGATAAGAGCAACAAAAAGTGTGAGTTCTGCAATGCAAAATCCTTCACAAAAGATTCAGGCTATAAAATACACAAAATAAATATTTTCACATAAATCTTTTAACAAGACCGTCAAAGTAGACAAAGGGACAAATTTTAAATGCCACATAATATGACAGACCATAAAGTCCAGGAATGCTGATGTTTGTTCTGGATCTCTGCCGAAATACTACGTAAATGACTCCTGGAATGATGTATTTCCATTATTGTCATTATTATTATTATTATTATTATTATTATTATTATTATTATTATTATTATTATTGAATACATTCTAATTTATCATATGTGTAGTTAACAGGTCCAGTGACCAAACCATGTCACAGCTGAAATCGAAATACCTTTTATCATGCATTTTAAATCATAGAATGATATCATCTTTTACTCAGATTTAAATCACATTTGCTCTCTGTGGTCTCATCTCTATTCTATGCCCACTTACTTGTCTATGCCAATGTCTATGTCCATTCTATGCCCAGTTATTTGTCACCAGGAAGTATGTCATATCACAAAAAAAACAAATGTTTCAGTGCATGAAATTATTTCTCTCTTTTGGAAATTCCCCTGCAACTCCGTAAATTCATATTATTAATTTTTATCACCCAAGAGTAGATTAGCTTGCAGGAAATGAGAAACCATTCTAAAAGGGATCAAGCTCGTTTATCATAATATTACATAGTAATTTCTCCGCTCACCACTAAGACCCAGGCATCCTGAAATACTAGGCCGCATTACTAAGAGTGGTCAAAATGTCACCCTATACAAGTTGACAGGTGCCACACTGCTTGGTTCTGGTCTCTAAGTGAATAAATCAATACACAAATACGTCACAGAAAGAAAGGAGAATTAACCCCGGCCTGCACCATTCTGTACGCGGACTACTGCTCAGGGTTGCCTGGCACAGAGTAGGCCCGGCTACGCACAACCCATGAAAAGAACAGGCTAGCCTTGTTCGCCGTGACCACCCGCCTGTTGCCTCTGCCTGTTGGACTTAAATCATGTTTCTGCCTTCTATTAAACCTGTACTGTATTGCCTTCCATTTATAATGCAGTTGATTTTAGAAGGGTGAAATGTAAACACCTTCCTTTCCAGGAATAATTCAACATATGTCTTGCTAGAGAAAGAAAAAAAAAAGATAAGGAGATTAATAGATTAAATATTAAAACTATCATGGACAAAGTGATAGTTTGCATAAAATGTATGGCCAGATACATACATGTCAATTATCATAAACAACGATATATACATTTAAAATATATAAATTAAGATTATACATAATATATATAATCAACAATATATAAATTGACATACCTCCCAAGTGTACTTCTAAATGTCATTCCCGTATTCCCTTTGATATCCCGGCTACTCTTAATTGCGAATAATATTAACTGAAGTCTAACCCTTGATGCATACGCTTTGGGCTTGAAGGAAGCAAATATAATCCCACACTAAAGATTCACATTCTCTGGTTGCCAAAGGTGAATATTTAGCTGTCAGTGGAAGTTAATGGGTGTTCAGCAGCTCATTAAATAAGTAAGCGCGGTATATTCTTTACAATATGTGGCAATTTAGTCGCATTCAGTGCATACATTTACAGTTACCGTTTAGTTGTATGACGAGTTGCCCCGACCTTATCTCTTGACAGCGCATGTAATTAATTGCTGTACTAATCACGAAGGTTTTCAGTACACAAGTGAACCTACCGAAAATAAAAGTGAAAAGCCACCCCTCCCCCAAACTCATGCTATTGACAGTAATCTTTGCCTACAAGACTTAAATTGCAGGTCCTTCCCAAGACCACATTTCTTTAAGTAACATTTGCTTTAAGGCTTCTCCTTATATGTTTCAGTGCATAATCAATTCCATCTCAGCATTACGCAGTTCCTGAAGGTTATCGAGACTGTCTTTCCCCATTTCATTATAATGTGTAGCCGATTACCATCAGTACCCTTAGAACTTCGCTTTAGCCCTAAACCATATGGAGAAGATCAGAATCACTGACTTTATTTAGCACTTGATTATTAGTTCTACAATATTTACTTGGCAACCACGACATCAATTTAGATAAGTTAAACTAATTTGAATTAAATATAAATATTTAATTTAGTTAGCCTATATTATAAAAATATGCGCACTGTTTTTATTTTATTTATTATTGACATTTTTATTATTATAAGTATTATTCTGTTCAAAATAACTTTATGTAAAAGTAAGATATGCAACAAGCAGAGAAGTCGAGGAGTTGGCGTATTTTCACGGTTTTCCGTTTCAGTATTATTTGAGCTTTATGTGGAATAGTTAAGGTTAAACGTTTTATTTCATCACCACCTGCCAACTCTGAATTTAATAATCTTTCATAAAAATACGTTACTTTCTGCCTTGGTTCGTCCCCTGATATGTCAATTGAGATTTATATTCGCAAATAATTAACAATAATAATAACAATAATTTAATGACAGTTTGTTGGAAAATATAAGCTTCTATAATATAACGTGTTTTTTTCCATCAGAATATACCATTGTATGACCAGCCTTTAACAAAAAAAGTGGAATTCTTTCTGACGTGGCGAATCACTTCCGTGTTTCAACACAAGCTGTTAAAACGTTTTATAACTCTTGCATATACTTCGATATAATTTAGGTTTGTCGATGATTGTGTTAAAAATGTACATCAGCGTCTCTACTTTTTAAAGTAGATTGTGTTCGTATATGAAATAAGTGTGTTTGATACTACTGGAATGTTGGTCTAAAGTCCACTAATTCTATTCCTATTTTTCTTCATAGCAAAATTAGAGAACGATCTACTCTGGCATTAAGATTAGTTCCCCCATGTTCCGTGCGTACAAAATCGAGGAGACCTGTGTCATACATTAGTCAGGGCTTCAGAGAATTGAATCTACTGATAAACATACAGCATACAAGACACCAAACACAGAGAAAAGTGTCCCTAGCCAATGCACATACCCCGAGCTCCTGCGAGGAGGAGCTTACAGCCTAAATGGAATGCCAATCAAATCATCAACTTCAAATTGTATCTGAGATATCAGCTCTAAGACCTTCGAGCAGGCACATCATTTGAAACTGAACTGGTGAACTGATCACATCCAAGGGAATTGCTGCATGATCAAGAATCCGAGTGTCGAATTGTTTTCTGCTGCGCTTTAGCGCTTAGGCACCCTCAATTTGTCTTGTATTTTGTTTCGGATCGTGTCCTCGCGTGAGATTTGCCATAGGAGATGTCTTTCCCTCAACTGGGTTACCCCCAGTATTTAAGTGCCACTCAAGCGGCATACGGCAGCGAACGGACTGGGGTGCTTGCTGGGTCTACTCGGGGAAGTGCCTCTGAAATCAGTGCTAGTCCATCAGCCACGACTGCGGCAGTTACGTCGGTGCTGGGCATGTATGCAAACCCCTACGCAGCCCACAACTACAGCGCGTTTCTTCCTTACACAAGTGCCGACTTGGCTCTCATCTCTCAAATGGTAAGAACTTCAGATTCCGCGATGTTTTGTGAAAGCAGAATGTTTCTCTCTTCGTTTACAGTACGAACAGCCGTTCTGAGAAGGAATCGAGGTTACTTTGACACGGCAGAGTAGCAGATTTCTGGTAAACGAACAGGGTTACAAATCCTGAAAAGTTGGGTTACAAAATGTAATTAGGCGATTTGCCACTGTTGATTATTTCCCAACTTAAATTTAATTTATAGTGATATTGTTGTTTAGTTGTACTTATATATTATAATTGTTATTATTTATTAACAATTTATTTAATAAACTAACCTAAAACCTCTAATAAATATATAGTAAATTAGAAATATAGAAAATGAAAATGTTGCAAGTTTTCAGTCTTGGCCTGTAAAGATATACCTGGGCCCATCTGTTCTCCGAATATCACTGTATTTAAATTTTAATAGTGGTTGTTTTGTGCAAATATGAAAGGTGAATTATGTGTCAACATAATTGTTAAATAAGACATATTTAGTAAATATATTAAATGTTCAGTGATATGTATTTTTAATAAGCTGTCGGCAATTAACGCATCGTTGGCTTTGAAATGATCGTGATAATGATATCTACGGCTAATTAAGCGAGTAACTAAAGCGAGTTTCGGAAAGAGGTTCACCTGTAATTAAACACAATTCATGTATATTTTGTATTTGTTGTGCAAAATAAGGCATGGTATTGAAAAAATGAAAAAAATAAAAAGTAAGTATTACTGTAAACGCAATAAATATAATTTCAATAGATTCCAAGACTGACGTAAAACTGCTATGGTTTGGCTAGCGAACTTTTTAAAAGCGGACGAACTTCTCCTGGATGTTCGTAACGAAAGTTTATTAGTTAAGGTTTCATTCAGGTACTTACTGTCCCACACTGAGAAATGTAGGCTATTACAGGTTTTATAAAATCCAAGTTCGAACAGTATGTACGCATTTATATAAATCGTTTCTACCTAACTCAGCGTGCTTTCTATTCACAACAACAAATACTTCCGAATGTTCCAAAATAAAATTTAAAAATGACCCTCTCTCTAAAAAAAACAGAACTTAATTTTGTATATTAGTCATAGTGCTAATTTAAAATAGTAGTTAGAGTGGAGTCAGTCGTGACCTAAATTTCTCATTCTGAGAAAACCGAAAACAGGTGTTTTGGAATCCAGTTTTTAACAATATGTTCGAATGTGTGTCACAATAAGCATTCACAAACGTTGCATGCTTATACTAAATGCAAGGCGCTTTGCAACCGCGTGTTCTCTCAAGACTAAGACTTTAAGGCCTACATTGGATGTAATGGGCTACTGCAGATGTGCTTGCGAAATATGAATCCATAATATACATAATTTTTTTTTTTTTAAATATATATATATATATAGCCTACTGAGTGGTGCATAATACATGCATCATATGAAGTTAATATATACCACTTTCTCTCCTTAGGGTTCGCAATATGAACTGAAAGACAACCCTGGTGCTCACCCTGCAAGCTTTGCTACCCATACCTCCCCGGCGTTCTTTCCCTACGGGCAGTACCAGTATGGAGACCCAGCCCGAGCCAAGAGTGCCACTCGTGAAACAACAAGTACGCTGAAAGCCTGGCTTCAGGAACACAAGAAAAACCCCTACCCCACTAAAGGAGAAAAGATCATGCTGGCCATCATCACAAAGATGACCCTAACGCAGGTCTCCACGTGGTTCGCCAATGCCAGGAGGAGGCTTAAAAAAGAAAACAAGGTGACGTGGGGAAGGAGCGCGGAAGACAGGGACGGCAAAATATTCGATAGTGATAACGAAGGAGATGCAGAGAAGAATGAAGACGAGGAAATTGACTTGGAGAGCATAGATATCGACAAGATTGATGAAAATAACGGGGATCATAGTAACGACGAAGAAGATAAATTGGATGACAGAGATCGAATGGAGAATGTGGAGAAAAGTCAGTCATTGGCTCTTCAAGCGCACCAAGACTTTGAGTCAAAGTATACCATTTCAACCAGCAAAGAACGGGCAGTTGCCAAAATTAGACGAGTGCCGTCTCCTCACGGGCAAGGCAGTTGCCAGCTGCCAGCTAATAATAAACCCAAAATATGGTCCTTAGCGGAGACAGCAACTAGTCCTGACAGCCCTCAGAAATCTGCCTTATCCAATCCGACTAGTCAGGCGTCAACGGCAATTCAGCACCCAGCTTTTCTTTCGAATCATGGAATATACACATGTCAGATTGGAAAATTGCACAACTGGACGAACGCCGCTTTCCTCGGCCAAAATTCCTTGTCTAATGTGAAGTCATTTCTGGGAGTAGATCACGGACACCATTACTATAATCACAACGCTCAGGCACTGCAGCACCCGACCTCGAGGTCCGCGTCGTCAGTCGCGGCGGGCGACAGTGAGAATTCCTCGGAGTGCCTCAGTCCAAAACATATAGGTATGTTACGCAATAACACAAATAATGTGAAATTGTTTTTGGGGAAAAAATGTACGCATACTGTTTGAAGATCACGTATTTAAGTTGCGCATCAACATTGACCTTATCTTGTTTGTTTACCATTTTAAACTCGAAGTGCTTATTTCCAATTAGAATTTTGCATTGTTTGCTGAATTTCCAATCTATGCATTAATTATAGATCAGGAAAATCCACCTAGGACTCCCTCGCCGACACAGACAATTAAGTCATCATTCGTCCATGAAAGGTAAACCAAATTTAAATGTATATTATGTGGTTTGATGCAGTTATTTTTTATACGTTTTGGGTGCAATGGGCCTATATTTCCAATATGTTTCACTTTTAAAACGGAGCTAGCGGTATACTCGAGTTACGAAAATATTCTGTATTTTTGGCGGTGGGATGGATTTGAGTACAGTAGGCTATTGGTTGTGATGAATCCGAGTTAAATTATTTTTGTAAAGTCCTAAAAAACACTCCGAGCGAAAATGAGTTGAGTATTGTTGACGATTGAGCACCTTTACTGATTCTACAGTAGTACATTAGCTGTCTCATTGGCCGGTTTTTTTCTAGTAGAACTAAATAAAAAAACACAGGGATAAAAACAACCCAAGACGACCATATTTTCCCAACTCCAAATGAATACTCTTCTTGGATGATTTACGTTTCACGTTATTTATCATAGAAAGCGTGTGTGTGTGTGTGTGTGTGTGTGTGTGTGTGTGTGTGTGTGTGTGTGTGTGTGTGTGTGTGTGTGTGTGTGTGAGATCAAAAATCAACCAAGAAGAGTATTCAGATATGCATGGATGGATACACACCATTTTCAGTGACAGAATAAACGCACACAAATGCTGCGGAATCAAACACGCATAAATATATTGTCATAAAATATAGATCCATTTATATATCTTAAAGTTTTTTTCCCCCTTTCTCTTCCTCAGTACCAGGAACCGGCAGGAATCATCACGAGTTCTAACGACTCTTACTTCCACCTGATGAAGAATTATTATAATTATTATAATTATTATTATATTATTATTATGTAAGTGGGACGGGGCCTGGAACTATTAAGGGGGAGGATTTTTTGACGCGACAAATTGCTATAGCATTATGCCAGAAAGTTAATTTAGCATAAAGATGGATTTCTTATCGTTGTATAGTTCACACATTGCATCTTTTTAATTCATCATAAACGTATTACGTTTCGTATTTTTGCCTTTCTTGTGGTTGTGTGCTTCGTTCTGTAAATAATCGTCAAAATTTGTAAATACACAGAATTTGTCCTATATATATATTTTAATAAACTAAATGAATTTATGGACATTTAATGAATTATATGTAATGCGGTCTTTTTCAAATTACCCAATACATTAAATGCATAAAGGGATTTTATTATTTTGATTATACACTGCTGCGTTATTATAGCAGCATTTTCTTAATCATTTAAAAATGGGTAAAAACGTATTTGTTTGACACATATTATATAATTCTAAATGCATTTTTTAATATAAATTATTGTCTTTACAGTTGCAGTTAGTTTATTTTTAAATCCCGCTTAGTTAGGCATATTTTTCCAGAGAACTACCTTCCATTCAACACGTAGGCTAAGCATATTTAAACTATTAGCTCACAGCTAAATTCTAGAAATGTCTTAGGTTGGGAATAATTTAGAACTATCGAACCAGTTTGGTCTGTATCCCCATGAACGCTATGATTTTGAGATAATAACGTTGAATATAAAACCCTTTACTATATATGATGAAAAAAATTATAATATTCATTAAATACAAAGGATTTTAAGTCTGAGCAAATAATACCGAGGGTGGATTCATGAGTAAAATTTATTCAACTTGTCTCCGTCAAATGGCCACTGCCGCGACCAAAGATGTATTGTGGTGCTAATAAGACGCCAGATGGTTATTGGGCAGGAAAATGGTCAGCATCTTGAAAAGTCATTAACTAATAACGTGGGAACACTGAATCCAGTCGAGATTATGAAATATAGTATTACTAACGACCGATTGGCCTATGGAGAAAAAAAACATCTTATTTAGGCCACTTCATTTGTTTGGTTAAAAAAAAGGTAAATATATTATTGGGACAAAAAATCAATATATTTAGCTTGGAATGTAAGATGGTTTAGCTCTTTTATCTGTTGCATAGGTTTTTGTTATTCTCGGCTTTTCGTTTTAATTTATGTTAGTCAAACCGCTGTATTGATTGAACGCTATAGGCCTAGTTGTTTAAGGCGAGCTCCACCAATTTATTTTAGGCTACAAAGTAACGTTGTTTAACTAACACTGCATTTTTACTATTTTGATAAGTTATTAAACCATTATGTCATTCATGAAATTTAACTATCATACTTTCTCACATTAAAACACATTAAGACAACAGTTTTTTTTAAACATTTGAAATAGAGGAACAAGAGTTTAATAAATAAATAAATTAATAATAAATAAATAAATAAATAAACACCCCTAGTACGTCGTGGAAGTGATTGATTTAATTCCCACTCCCAGTTTGCGGTTTGGCCTGAACTAATTTCAGAGCTTTTTACCTCTACTTACAGAATTTTACGTTATACGTATTGGCACCAAGTCAAGTATGTAGTTCCGTTTCCAAGGGAACTGCCCTGGGTAACAGTTTTTAATTCTGCCATGAGATGTTTAAGATCAATGTGTGGATATTTTATTTTATTTGACAAAGTGAGGTTGCGTTATGATCAATAAAGATCTTGCAGATCAACTCCTTTATTTCTTAACTTCCTAAATACACAAAAAATGTCATCGTTGAAATTAACGTAAAGTCCTGTAAATTACTTTGTGAAAAAAAATGAGGTATCTTGACTTGGTTAGTCATGACGTGGAACTGGGAAAGCGGGTCATTTTGTGCGAAACGCCAATCTCACATGGGCTACTATAATAACTGTTCTCTCAACTGATTGAACGCTTTAGTTTCTAACTCACAGACGGATAATCTTTCCTGCCCCCCAAAGATAAGGGAATAATAAGCACGGGGCGGTGTGTCTTAATTCAACGAAAGAGCAAACGCATTTAATACGGTTTATAGCAGGTGGTCTTTAATAAAAAGCAATGCAACTAATTGGATTTTACGGTGACAGCGATGTCTTTTGGGGGAATTGCGTGTTATTATTATTATTAGTATTATTATTGTTGTTGTTGTTAGTAGCATTATTTATATATAATATAATTATATAGTATAGTTATTTACATTAATTTAATGTATTTTATATTAATTTCAGCCATCAGTATGACACTTTCTACTTGTAGCAATGCTGTAGCAGACGAGCGTTAACTGAGAAAGAGTCGTGGTGTCGAGTTTAATTATAAAACACTGCACCATTAGGAGAAAACACTCAGCTTAGTCTTATTCCTCTTATTCTTATTTCTAAGAATAAAATTTAACATATAAGCATATGATTAAATGTATTATGCGAATAGCATACACTCTCATCCACCATACATTGTTAACGATTTTAACGTACATATACAAACATATTTCCTAAAGCAATTAAATTTAAGGCGTTCACACACACACACACACACACACACACACACACACACACACACACACATCATATTTTGTCCTACTTCCTGCGCAGTTCTTTAAATTGAACATTTATACTGTACCGAGATGTTTACTTGAACTACTGACCATTGGAGTAAATAAATACACAACGAATGAAGACCCATAAAAAATATTTTTGATCCGATTAAATAGAATATTTTATACTCCCCATATATATATATATCCTTTTCTTGCCGGAAAAGTTCTGAAAGTATTATTGCCTTTTGAAAATAATACACAGTTGTTAATAATAATAATAATAATAATAATAATAATAATAATAATAATAATAATAATAATAATAATAATAATAAAAAACAACAACAACAACAATTATAACTGTAATTACTATGAATAAATCGTATTAATTATAGACTGAAGTCGAATTAATTTGAGGGACGCGGCGGATGACCTGTCACATTCCTTAAGTTATTAAATCAATTTATTATATAACAAATATGTTAACATAAAAAGCGATTCTAGTCTGCGATCTCAATAAGTTCATTAATCACTTTATGAGACCGGTCCGTGGTTATGTTTGCCAGCGCCTTCACGCGCTGATCACTTTTTGTCGTTTTTTTTGTTGGCCAGTTCTCATGAGATGAAAGTCAAACAACTACATATTTCAAAAGATCTGTTTCAGTGAGAACATTTACTTCCAGAGGTTCCCGAATCAATTCAACAGTCACGTTATTTTCTCTTAACTTTAGTCAACAATTGAATGTAGGTTTTTTTTGTTTTTTTTCCCTCTCTATGGCCTTTGTCCTTGATTAGTTTCTGTATCATTTATTATTTTAAGAGAAATACTGCTGCTGCTATAATGTTATTATATTACTATTCATTCTTCACCTAAAATGCCAAATTACCCCAATGTAAAAAAAATGCTTCAACAAGCAGAATTCAAGAGTAATGTAAGCGAGAGAGAAAACCTCCCCGGGCACATTGTATTGTTTTATTGCCCAAATATGCAACAGCTATTTTTATGTGCCGATAGCAAGAAGATTCAATACAGACTTGAATCCCCTTCCAAAGTATGATTAACAAAGCATATTTAGCAGAGTTTGTTCTCTTGTCTTGAACCCTAACAAATATATTAAGGCTCTTCCGCCTGTGTTGAACAATTTGGAAATCCTTCTTGGTAATATTCTTCAAAATCCAGCGCTTTCTCACCCAGCACAGATTGCAGAGAACAAAGCATTTATAGTATTTAGCATTTGATCTTTATAATAGGCCAGTACTGAGTCCCTCTCTTAAGAATCTTATAATAAATAGCAGGCCGGGAGCGGAGAGCCCCTCTATCCTGCATAAAGTAAAAAAAGTTCCACTGTGTCAGATAATAAAATTTGACTCTTCCTCTCTGATGTGATGCCACGGCGGTTTGGGACGATTCCACCAGGCGGTACAAAGGGATGCAGGAGTATCTGAAGTGTCAAACTGCAGCTGGGGTCGGGGGCGAGCATTTCCATTTGGAAAAGCGTTTCAAAGCAAATGTGCGTGGCAGAGGGGGAGACTCTCCAATGACTCTTTCTTTTTGTGATCCACACGCGGATGACCACCGAAAGATAGTCTCTTCTCCACCTTTGCGCCTTCTCTTTAGGGTTCGAGGCTGACGTTACGCGCTGCACGGTGTGGGTGAAGTCGGGTGTCGTTTTCCACGGAACATTCGCTTCGCAATCTGGTACCAGAAGTCACGGAAGGTGCCGTTATGAGAGCCGGAGGGGCAGGTTCTGACCCAAAAACATTCCCACACAATGTCTTCCAGTGCCATTCCTGAATCCAGTTGTTTGGAACTACAGATGCCCACAATGACGGCCTCTGCCTCCATCGAAACGTTCGAAAATCGCACTTTATTGCCACTCACCACTCCTGTTTGCGACTTCTATATGTGGGTGGAACCCTGCCATGTGTTTAAATGTCGCTGAACTCAACATCGACCCCCTCAACGTTTGCGGGACTCTCAAGTAAACAAGTGCCGCACTTTAGCTAGAATTTGTTGCTCTAAAATTTGATACAGTCAAACCCTCAGAGTTAGCCCTGAGCCTCGAACTTTATACAGACAACATCATAAAAAAAGGAAGTAGTATCTTCACGACATACCCTTGGTTACTGGATCCTTTCAGCTCACTCCATCCATAATACCTTCTCTTTAATTATCTTTAGAATGGAAGTAATTTCAGCAGTAAATACCATCTCCAGATCATTAAACTCTGATCTAGTCAGTGATCGGAACTCCCTTTTGAGACTGCACAAAATATACCGACCAAATTATACAATTAAACCAACCCATAATCTACTGAAGTCTAACAAATGTGTTTACTTGGTTTCCATCAATGCTTCCCATGAAAAGCACAATAACGCGACTAGTATGTAATGAATTAAATCATGAACTATACAGTAAAATCCACAGGCCTTGGTTTAGATGCAGCATAAAACTGTTATTAGAAGTGTCGGGGAGAAAGAAAAAGAAAGACTTCTTTGCAGATATTTTGGCGAGTCAAAGCACAATGATGTGGCTCATCTTGCTTTCATCAAAGATCTTTGTAAAGTTATAGGTCCCAATCTTAAGGAAGTATCACAATTATTAGAAGCTGCTAGCCAATCTGCTGCTAGTGTGATCCGGGATGTGGTTAACTTTTTCCCTCATTTCTTTACTACTCACAAAATATAAAAACTCTGCTATTTGTTAGCGCATATGTGGTGATCCAATAAGGACGATTTATAGCTTCAGTATGAAAGCCACTGATGTCAGCAGTTATTATAAGGAATGAGGAATTGATGTGTTGCATGTCTTAATATTTTTCTATGCACAAACAACACAATAAAATGAGACTTGTCCTCTGCATCACATAAGTCAATGAGTAATCATTAAGTGAGTCACATGTGAGACTAATTACAGAGGATTATGCATTTAATATCAGATGCCGCCAGGGGAATGAGATTTGTATATAAATGTCTCAAGCGCTCAACGTAACCAAATCAAATAAACATTTTCTGACTCATAGGCCTGTTTTTCACGGTCGGTTCCTGACAGTATCCAGCAGCAGAAGGAGCGCTGCACTAAAAGCCGTTTTTGCCGTGCCTTTCATCTAAGATTAGTACAGTTACGATGCACCATAGCCTTTAAAAAAAAAAAATGTATCAAAGGTGTTGAAATGCCAGGGATCGGTGTGGGGCGGGAAGGGGGGGGTCCAAGGATAGGAC
>JAOYSI010001430.1:0-17111 GCA_025775065.1 Hiodon alosoides | reverse complement strand
AACCCTGACCAGGATAAGCGGTTTTGAAAATGGATGGATGGATGGATGGATATATGTGTGTGTGTGTGTGTGTGTGTGTGTGTGTGTGTTGTAGAGCACTATATTACAAAGCTGATTTAATATAATAGTGTTTATGGGATTATCCTGACTTAATAGATATTTTAAACAAAATTGGCTGATGTTTCATCTGAAAGACATATGGGTAAACTCTAATGTGTATAGAAGTTGCGAAAGCTGTTTCAAACGTCTTTAAAATGCCAAACATGAGCCATCACAATGTCTAAAATAGTGATAGCCACTGGTCGGAATCTGTGGGACAGAAAAATGTCCTGCAGATGTTTGATACTAAGTCAACGGTGTATCATCAAGTGGGTGGTTTTGCTGTGGTGGAATAGGGAGTCCGAGTATCCTGGGGTATCCGGTTTTGATTAATCACTATAAATGTACCTTTTATCTGACGTGCATTCATGCTAACTATAGCAGAATAAATAACTAGGTGTATAAAACCGGTTATTTTGCCGAAACGACATGGTATAGTCGACTTTTAGATACTTTGGTTTGAACAAGCGCTTCTGGTGGTCAGAATGGGTAAAGATATGGATCCTATCAGTAACAAAACCGGACATTTCATCTCACAAAATGCATACGTTTTCATTTCTAAATCCCTTTCTACATTATGGACACTTTTTGTTGACAACTGATCTGCAATCTCCTCTTGTCACAGTATAATGTTACATATTACGAGATTTTAAACTGGTGTCGGAGTTGGTGGGACTTTAAAGTAGTGGTTAAACAATGGGGTTTTTGTGAAGTGATTGAGCTCGGTAATGTCCTTAGACCTTTAGCCCTTCATGTGAACCCTAAACCTACGATTTAAACCTTTCAGATGTCTCGTGAGACAATAGCTTTGAAGGATGTGCCCAGGGACTTTTTCAGGTCAAACTATTGGAACATACATTATGTGAAGTATGATTTAAACTTTATTTCAGTGTTTATAGTTCAACTATTGGCAAGAAATCAATCTATGCCTCTCCAGATAAAAAATGATTATGAAGATGAATTAATATTAATTAATATTTTCTAATTTAGAAGCACTTCCATGTTACTACTCTTTAGTCAATAGGAAATACGTTTTGCCATTTACCCTAGTGTTGGCTCCTTTGTGGTTTTTAACCTCATTATTTCTCTCTAAATACATTTTTTTTAAATTAAAAAAACCCCGTTATCTTAGCTTCTCTGCATTTCCACTACACAGAAATCATTCTGTATATCCCCAAACACAAAATGCCCTCAGACTTCGACCCATTATTTGAAAGAAACTATTTTTAAATTGCAATGGCACACACACACACACACACACACACACACATGCACCCACACACATGCACGTGCACACACACGCAAATTTTCCTTCACTCCCTTCATTTCCATGGTCTGCGTTAGAACACTTGTCCTTCACCATCTCTATGCCTTTTGTTGGTCACTGAAAGCTGGCCTATGTTTGAGCCATCCAGCCTAAGTTGTTGGACCAATATTGGCATTGGTCATAGGGCCCGGTTCTTTTTGCAGGCACAATGGCCCAGTTCACTACACAACACTTTATTTATGTGTCCTTTTAAACAAAATGAACTGCCGATGGGAGTCCTCTCTCCTTTTTCCTCTCTGTGAGTGCACAGGCGCAGGGATAATTGGGATAAGAAATGATTAGCCTTTAGTGTTGTTTTTTGCCCTCTTCGCAGCTATACTCTAACCTCACCTCATTGTTTTCCCTATTTAATGTCTCACTGTTTTATGGCATCAAAGGCCCTAGTGTAAAAAAGTGCACTAACAATCTCTGGCCTCACCTTATGTCACATATGGCAGTAGTCCGTGCAGTGGGTTAAGGAAAAATAAACTATTTTGGAGTTATTACCATATCCAGAGCAATTCCCCAGTTGAGAGTGAATTGCTTATGAGAGTGCTTACCAATATTTTGGCTTCAGTATTGATTTATTTTTACTTTTACAATTGATGTATTACCTTAAAGACATCGAAAAGTTATCAATTGAAACTGTGGGTTATAAATTGTGTTAATATTACTATCTGGAAAAAAGCTGTCAGAATGGGTGAAGATATGTTTTCAGGAAAACGCAAACTCCCAGCATATCCAGAATGGGACCATGGCATTTCCACGTATTGTTTTGCAGCCGAATACGGCTATGTTTCCTGTTTTTTGTATTTCACGTCTAAATACTTGAAATAGCATTGCTGTCATTCCACATTGTATTTATTTATTTATTTATTTATTTATTTATTTAAATGCTAAAACATCAGAAGGCATCATATTTAAAATTGGTTTTAATTTCACTTAAGCAGTAGGCTACGTTATTGCAATTGTCCTTCGATTAAGTGCATTTTAATTCACACAAATGACTTATGAATTATAACGTTAATTTGAAAAAGAGAGTTTGGAGGACATCTTATCTTAATTTAAAGAGGGTTGGTCAGTGAAACAGCTAGCCCATAACTATGGTATAGCTTTAAATTGTTTGAACAGTCGATTTTTGGGACGTGGAGGTGTCACCTAAGCGTTAACATGTCACTTGGTATAGGATAATTCGCAGTCTGGAGTCAAAGGGGAGTGTCTGCACTTTTCTTAACTTCGAGAAAGATTTGTGTAGTTGGGCCTATAATTATTTAATCGATGTTGCAAAACGTTAAGTTACGAGTCTACGAGAACGTCTAATAAAGAATGGAATACTGGTTGGTCGTTCGTCAGACAACAAGGACGTAAATTTAAAAGCTAATTGGTAACAGAGCGGCGCGAGACGTCAATCGAACAGTGCTGCCGGCCACAGATGGGTAAAGGATGCGTTGAGTAAATCAACTCTATATCGACGTATATGTTTAAACTGCAAATACATTATGTTACACCTTTTGGTTGTGAGGCTTTTCGTATTGCTTGGAATATGTCTTAATCTTGACGGTAAGATATTTATTTTGTATTATTCATTAGTAAGAAGTAACCTTTCTTAATTGTAATTTATTCTCCTTTTCACGATTGCATTCACATTTGCTTCAAGTTACTCAATATAGCTGTGTTTGCCTGCTTATAATCTTATGTGAAGAATAATGCAATCTATCTATTAATTCTGGCATGTGTGGAACTCACATGTTGTATGTCCACATCACTTACATTTCGGCGAAATTATTTTACGTGGAACAATGTTTAACTTAATAAGCTCATAAAATGTATAAAATTTATATAAACTTTAAAAATTAGCCTGGATCTCTTAAATTATTCTTCTTGGTATTAGTCTATATTAGTAGAGTACTATTTGCTGTAGTATTATTCATTTTCTTAATTTCCATATCTAAAGTTCTCTGAAGTATTTGCATCCTGTTTTAGTTACTGCCTTCCACCGATTTAGATAATCCCTGTTAAAGTGTGTTTAAAAAGAGTTCTGCCAAAGTAAAAAAAAAATATCCCACTTACATAAAAGTGCCGTTATTAACAGCTAATGCTTTTTTTTTTTAAACTGAAAACTTTTTACTTTTTGCATTGTTTAAAAAAGTGACAAACATAAACCAAATACGAAGGAAACAGGAAAAACAAAACAAAAAAACGAAACATATTTAGTTTTACTTTTGTCCCAGTTTGACGTTGCACTAGCGTAGGCTACTTGCCTAATCGAACAAAATATATGATGATATGTGATCAGTTTAAACCGTTTTTGTTCTCACATAGGCCTGTGAGGTCGCGTGGCCACCTGCTAGTACAAGCACAGCATTAGGAAAGGATTCAAATGTGACCTCCAAGAAGATCCTTAAAAATACATAGTATTAGTTGTAAGTTGAGTGTTCAGGGAAAATGTCAGAAAAGGTTGATTTCTCAAATTTGTAAGGGTTTTTAAAATAATGATCGTTTTGTTTTGTCTCTTGAGAAAAAAAGTTAACAGCTTTTTTTCTTCATTGCTTTCCAAAGATAATAGAAATGTTTTTATACAGATAAAATCTTTGCCAAGAATGTGGGGCTTATCACATTCCAAACATCTGAATTGTTACTGTTGCTTTCCTCCGAATGGCCTTTTTAAAGGTAAAATGACTATGCAGTCTTAACAATTATCTGCTGAATTTGGTTGGAGGAATTTTTTTAATAAATAATTTGTTGTGGTAAAAAAGGCAGTGTTCACTTCCATAGAATTGGCAATCACTATTTATTGCTCTACAATATGACACAGGGCCAGATTGTTAGCCAGTGTGTGCCCAGGGGCACATCAATAGCAGATCATTGTTCCCATAGACAACATGCTCACACGTAAGATTGGTATGTTTTGACATTAGCAGACAATGAGAACATTGTCTGCGGGGTCCCTTAATGGCAGTGACGCTACGTGTCCAGGTGACTGACTTCCTCTTGGTTTCTGATTGTATCTGCGGGAAGAAGCCATTGTTCTGTCCAGGGTGGGAAAACCACTTGGTCCGGGTCAGTTTCTGCCTTTTGCAGGAACCTCAGCCCCTCAAGCTGCTATTCTGAGCTCAATTTGGCAAGTAATCCAAACAACGGCATTACAATGATGCAATGCCATTGCAATGGGAATAAGACTACTTAATATTCCTTTGTTGGTGTTTAAGTTTTCTCCAAGGTACTGTTTCTAGTCGTCTCTCTTGTTGGAGCTGAAAGTGTGGATGGGAAGAAAAAGCCAAGTTATGTAGCTGTCAGTACATATGAAAACTTTTCCTGTGACACAGAAGAAAGGGTGACGAGAACATTAGTTCTTGCAGTTTAAATTTGGGACAAGGTGTTGATTGTCTTCGAATGTTTTTTCCCCCCCATAGGAACATGACTTCCTGTGTTTTTCCTCCCATACAATAAACCCTCTCTGTTGTTCTTGAGAGCGGGCCAGTCCTCTCTTGTGTTAAAGTCAGGATGTCAGGATGACACAAATGTCAAAGCTCAACGACTCAAACGTTCCAGTTCTGAACTACACAAAATACATACCATTATGTCCCTGTTGCTAAACTTCTCTGAACATAAACCAAAATAGTAAATGACGTAAATTAAAACTTTACTGCAATAATTTTGAATTAATATAAATTGACAATACTAAATACAAATCTGTAATTCAGTTTAATATTTTACACAGCAAAAATGCACTATAAATGAAATGTCTCGAAACAAGGAGTTATGATCTCTGTAGTAAAAAAAAAGAGGTAACCTTAATTGTAACTCAATGTTGCTAACCATGAATATTTCAGCAAATATGAATAAATTACTTGCATTACTCAGTAGAGTATGCATTAAACAAGACATTAAACAATTCAAATCGGTTCCCCTTTGTGGGCTAAAATTAGGGATTCTGTTTCATTCTAAGAAGTAATATGGTAATGGTTAAAAACAATTAAAATTGCTAAGTAAAATTACTTTAATCTGCAAATGCTTTATGAGAAACTTGTGCCGTTTCAGATATGCTTAAATGCATGATATTTACAACATCCCAAGAACCCACAGCCATTGGCATAGAATGAGCCTTTTTTCAGAAATGATATGCATTGTATCAGAAGGAGATACTGGGTATGCAAAAACATGTACTGGAGCCTAATAGGCCCTGCAGTGAATTAAGCAGGTCAATAAAGATGATCTCAGTCGGTTTTTCCTGCTTGTGCTGCTGCAGGCTCCAGGATACGCTCAGAGGAAGCCCCCCCAAGGATCGTTCACCACCCGTCCGATGTGGTGGTGATGGTGGGCAATCCCGCCACGCTGTCCTGTCGAGCCGAGGGAAACCCAGAACCCACCATCAAGTGGTACCGCAATGGATTACCCCTGGAG
Organism: Hiodon alosoides; assembly: GCA_025775065.1. Lineage (NCBI taxonomy): Eukaryota > Metazoa > Chordata > Actinopteri > Hiodontiformes > Hiodontidae > Hiodon > Hiodon alosoides. The sequence continues at coordinate 11,302 of JAOYSI010001430.1, read as the reverse complement.
ATGGACAAGTTGCCGAGCCAATCACGGCCCATAATTCTGCCAGATGGGAGTCTCTTCTTCCTCACTGTGGTCCCAGGGAGAAGGGGTCAGTCCCACGAGGGTGTCTACGCCTGTGTTGCCCAAAACCATGCTGGCAAGTCAATGAGCCGCAATGCCACCCTTCGCATCGCCGGTGAGAAATTGTTTTGATTTTGTTTTTTCATGAACATGCTAGTACTGTTTGGAGAATATAACAGCCTGACCATTATCCATTGATTACAAACGTACGTTATTCTAGCCATGTCCACAACCTACCACACCTCTACAAAACAGGACTATTAAAATACATTTTGAAAGTGACAAAAGTAAGAAAAGCTCACAAGGCTGAATTTTTAACCCAGTCATAGCAGACCATGAGGAGGCTAGGCTTTAAGATTGTCAGGAAGATTGAGGGGGATCAGATGTCAATGTTTGTGACCCTCCCAAATGCAAACAGCAACCATTAACCCCTCAGATCATGCACTGTTTGCACCTAAAACAAAGTCCATCCTGTGCCCACCGCATGATGACTGCAGTAGGTTTTTTCCTATGCTCATTTTTTTATCTGAATTCTTCAGTCAGTTTATGTTAGCTGTGACACTAACATAAATGGCTGAGTGTAATTTAAATATCAGCAAAGGACATATTATTATGGATCTGTTGCAGATCTTTTACATTTTTATACCACACAAAGTGGCTGTTTATTTTCCCTAGTGCTTGAAGGTAGAAAATATTTATTTTTGCTATTACAGAATAAAGTAGTTCTGAACATCAAAACAGACCTTTCCAATTGACTTTGAAATGTAGTTGGACAAATATGCGTATGTAATCCGTGCAATCGTAGCCACTTAATTATAAAATCTGACAATCTATACAAAGAGTAACCAGACTGCACAAACAGTATTAGACCATGCTTGAATGTGTTTCAGCCCTGCGCGATGAGTTTCGGGCCCAGCCTAGCGATGTGGAAGTGGCCGTGGGTGAGATGGCGGTCATGAACTGCACCCCGCCCACAGGGCACCCTGAGCCCAATGTCACCTGGAAGAAGGACGGAGTCGCCCTCAACAACACTGACCCGCACTACACGGTAAGGGCCACACAAAAAGCACTTGCTCAACAACCTGGACGGGGCCCCTTGTTCTACTAGGGAACATTTCACAAAAATACTGAAATTGATTGGTGGGGATAGATAAAAATTAAAAAAACAATTCTTCAGCGTTATGAAACACATGCTGCGTTATTAAGTACAATAAGGAAACTTTAACATAATTATGAGGGAAATACCTTTAATAAGATAAATTTGACCTGTAGACTTTACAATTTAACTAACCATATGACAACGTAATTGCAGCACTTTTTAAAAATACAATTTTTGCATGGATGTCAGTCTGTATTGTGAAATAATTTCCCCTACACATCTGAATGATGGCATGAGATTGCCATCATTGGTCACCAAACCTCCAAGTTACTGCAGAAAAAATTTCCACCACCCATCCGATGGTGGAAAGTCCTGTCAGTATGTCCTGCCTGACAGTGGTCTAGTCATGGACTGATATAATTAACTATCACTCATTTCTATGATGTTTCAGCCCTTCAGCAGATTGACTGCTCTAAACAACCCTTCTCCCTCTGCTCCTGTTCTGCTCAGGTCTTTAATGGAAAGCTGGTCATTGCACCGGCCCAGAAGAATGACTCCGGAGTGTATGTCTGCGTGGCGTCCAATAATGTGGCGGTACGTGAGAGCAGAGGAGCCAGGCTCTCCGTTCTGGGTAAGACGAGAAGCCCGCTTCCAGACACGCTGGCAGGATGTTTAGCAAAGATGTGGCCTAGTAAAAACCTGGCACTGTGTCGCCGTCTCCTCCTGCTGCAGCAAAGCCCGTGCTGCTACGGAAACCCCAGAACATTACTGTGGAAGTGGGCGACAGGGCGCAGTTCTCCTGCGAGGCAGAAGGAGACCCCATGCCAGCGGTGCAGTGGAGCCGGGAGCAGGGCCCCCTGCCCAACGGGAGGTCAGATTGCCAGCCGGGAGGTTGTTTCCGTCAGCCAGTTGTGGATGGAGGCGGACTTCGGCCCACGTCGTTGTGACAGGCTCTGAGGATATGCGGAACCTTTAAGCATGATGGCAGAGTGGCTTTCGATTTCTCCCTCCTTCAGGTACATCGTGAATCCGGACCACAGCCTCCACATCCACTATGTGACGCCCCAAGATGCCGGGAGGTACACCTGCACAGCTATCAACGAGGCAGGCACGACCACAGCCAGCGCCAATCTCGCCGTGCAGGGTAAGTGAGCCATTGACCGCTGGGCAGATGGAGGGTCTTGTGGTGCTGGAGGTCCTCTTAGGTCCTCTTAACAGCTTGTGTTGGGCTGTCTTGCAGAGGCTGTGAGCGACAGGCAGAAGGAGCTTCATAGGGAGCTATCAACGCTGCACTTGGAGCTGGAGGAGGTCGCCGTCCTGCCCTCGGCATCCAACATGCTGCAACTGCAGTGGAGGGTACGGAGCCTGTTTGGTTTTAATGATGAGCCCACGGTGCAATGCCACAGGTTTGTTTGTTCTGGTAACCCCTTTGTGCTTGTCTCTATGTGCGTCCAGCTCCAATCTCCCCTCGCTCAGCCCCACCGTGTGGAAGGTTTCCAGGTCCTTTACCGTTCTCTCCTGCCTGCCAGCTCGGATTGGGTGGCTAAGAGCGTGGCCCTACCCCTTCCCCGTTTTCATGCTATTATTGGCCCTCTGAAGAGAGGGTTCAAGTATGAGTTCAAAGTGCGACCCTACGGCAACGGCCTGTACGGTCGGGAGAGCAACACCAAGCACCTGCGTGTCCCAGAACTGGGTGAGCTCCCTGAGATCATGTAGCACACCACTGTGTCTGGAATGCAGATCTTCATCTATCACTGCAGCCGATCACAGAATCTGAATATGTGCAGAATCGAAACGCGTGTTTCATTTCCCACAGTCCCTAGTGCCCCACCTGGTGCCATCGCCGTTACAATGTCCGTGGACAGGAACGGCACGGTGCAGGTGAGCTGGGACCCTCCCCCGCATGAAGCTCATAACGGGATCATTCAAGGTTACCAGGTAATTGTGCCGTCCTCGTTATCCATTTTCCTCATCAGTCCTCACTATCGTTTAATATGACTCCAAAGAAGCAAATGCCTTTGCTCTGATGACAGTGGAATTACTTGAGATTTTACACTGGGGATCCCTCTGTCAGGTGTGGTGTGTGCAGTCAGATCAACAGCAGTCGTTCAACTGGACTGTTAACAGCGCTACCCATAGCCTGGAGATCACCACCCTGGACCCTGGGAAACAGTACTGGGTCCGAGTGGCAGCAGTTAACGGAGCTGGCGTCGGCATACAGAGTGACCCGTACAGACTCCCCTTAGGTGAGTGCCGGGAACACGCCATGGCTGGGATTGGGATGGAAGAATTATTAGCTTTTTATCTTATTATCCTAGTACCAAATACCTTAAACTCCTGTGTGCAAAATAGTCCTGGACCAGTCGGCTGTTTGTTCCAAAAGACCGTGAACATTTCTGCCTGTTTCCCCAGAGCCCCAGTGGGCCATGACCCCTAACCGACGTGGCTCTGAGACCCTGGCCAAGGTGCTGGTGGTGCTGCGGGACCCCGTGTTCATCGGCAGCGTGGGCGCCATCCTGTGGTGCGTCATCATGGTTGCAGCCGTCTGCCTGTATCGTCGCCAAACCAGGGCCAACCCACTGAGGAACGGCCACCACAAAGCTGCAGGTGTGCGCTCTCTCTTTCCCTTGCCGCTCAGCCTGTAGCTCAAAACTACCTCACGCGCCTCAAAGTACCGTTTGATCACCTTTTTGTTGTTTTATGTTAAGCTATTTAAAAGGCACTCTAATAAATAAAATGTGTTATTGCTATTATTACCTGTTTGTATCCTGTCTGCCTACAACTACAGGCTTATACCGAATGGCCAGTGAGGACCTTATCATAAAGCACAGGTAATTGGATATGGCTGTTACTTTCTATTTGTGAGTTGCCAGCAATCAGCACCAGACCTTTTGAGGGTCAGGTGCTCATAGGGAGTGAAAACGGCACATCCGACTGTAGGAGATATTGAACTTAAAATCACTGCAGCATTAATTCCCTGCTGCTGCCTTCCTAGCTTCCTAGCAACAATCGGATATTATAATTAACACTGTAAGTCAAAAAACTGTGAATGTCAAGTACAAATCAAGACACTTAAATGCTGTAGTGTAAACTAGACTTCATTACTTTGGATGTGTTTACATATTATACATACAGATTTACGGCTGAGTTTGCTTAATCAAGGTTGTACGAGCTACAGTAATTTCATACCGCAGGCAATACGTTTATCAATCAACTTGGCAATCAACTCTGTTTTGACATGGTGTATGTGCCTTAACTGTAATAATCAGAGCGATTATTTTTAATTTAGACAAGAAACGTAGATGGATGGAAATGGAATAGCAGTAAAGACTAATTTGCCAAGGGTAGTTGACTGCTGAGAGTAGACTTAGGATCCTGAATTTTCTCAGTACTTCACAGTAGATATTCAATGACTTCTCCTGGCTGTTTATTTAGTTTATTTGGGAATTTAGCCTAGTAAAACAGATGGCCATCGACCAAAAATTGACAAGTCAATCAATGGGCCACAACTATGTCATTACTAGAATGACGGTTTTTTAACCTATTATTCTGACAGGCACATTGGGCCCCTCTTCTCAAGCCTGCACATGCCTGCCTACAACCCTACCTACCTAACTACCTTAAGTAGTTTCCAGGAGTAATTTTTGTGTTCATCGCAGTACAGAAAGATCCACTTTCCTTGTAATTTAACAGTTTCACCACATAATGTTTTCGTGTTGACGTGTTTAAATTTGACATTTTAGTCATTTAGCTGAGTCGTTCATCTTATCCAGAGCAACATACAAAAGTTCCTTAGTTTAGGGGTTAATGTGCAATAACATACTGTGCTACCTTGCCCTAATGACCAGTACTGCAAGAAGGTAAAAAGACTAATGCAACAATGGAGATAACATACCATACAAAGTAAACATAAGCATAATATAAGAATAAGCATCAATATAGCAAATATAGTCTAGATTTGTTGTTGAACACAAGGTTGTTATTGTAATAAAGGAACTTGATTACATTTGTTTAACACAAGTGTTTACTTTAGTATCGCCTGAGGTCTTGCGTTAAGCTACAGGGAGCATACCTAAAGCTTGTAGTGTTTAGATGGTGTTTGATGTGATCAAGTGTTTGAGCCCTACGTCATCCTCCCTGCAGGATGGCTGCTCCGGATTCCCCGTGGGCTTCTGGGGCGTGGAGATCCACCCGGTGCAATCAGCAGTTCCAGAGCCTGTGGGCCCAAAGCCAGGAGAACCTGGGCCTCCAGAAGACCAGTGAGTTGACCACCAGTCACCAACCCTGTCCTTCGTGGGCTTGGCTCTGTACTGCTGGTTCATCCCAAGTTCTCACTGTAGATGGACCCGGAGAGATGATTATATACTTTCTCTCTATCTGTCCTGATCCAAGCCCTGCCAGTGACGGAGAAGAAAGACCGGATCCCCCTGGAATCAGCCGTTCCCATCGTGCCCGACAGCTGTGGGGTATACGGAACTTTTTACGTGGACCTCAGCGGAAGCAGTCTAAAGACCTTCAACAGCCCCGCCCGACGCTCCAAGGTCAACCACTGTAGCCTGCCAGCTCCTGAAACCACATGCCTCTCCCAGCCTGTCTTCAAGGCTGCTGCCATTGGGGAGGGCCAGCTGCTCCCATGGAAGCACGCACTCCCTGCACAGCCCAAGATGGGCCTACTCAAGGAATCCTGGAAGAAGAGCCACAAGCGAGGTGGGAACTCACCCGCATTCCCACGCCAGGTCTCAGGGTTTCCCTGGTATGCTGTTTCTCCTGGTGAATTCCCTGGCCTGTGGTTTGGGTGACAGAGAAGCTGTGTGTCCTTTTTCAGAGCTCCATGCTGTCAACAGTGCCCCTCTGGTGCCCACCCGCCAGCAACCTTTGGTAGTTCAAAGTGCAGCCCACTCTCACGTACAGAGACTTGGTCGGCGGTCAGAAGGTAATTTTTCACCTTTTGCTTTCCACCTTTTTTTTGGACCATGTGAAAATGCATCTGTTGCCAAGGGAGACAGGTTTCATTTTAAAAAGAGCTTCTTATGCTTCATATGCTTCTTATCCTAGCTGGCTCTGTTCAACAGGTGGACTTTTAGAACGACCCAAGCCGACTCACAGCTCCCCGAGGATCCTGCACTACTCCGCCTCACTGCACTTGATCGACATGATGCCGTCCCCGCCCCCTCTGCCACTGGATGACACCCATAGCCTGAGCTCAGAGGAAGGGTGAGTGGTTCCTCTTGGGTTTGAGGTTGCTCTCGAGCCCTTCCTAGCAGAAAACTCAGACATGAAAAGGGCAGCAGTTCCCAAGCATACACCAATTCCTTTCATATCCTCCAATAAGGTATATTTAAGGTGTTTATCAGTTAGATCAAAGCCATAACACATATGTGTATATATATCCAGTGACTTCGAAACATATTACTTCCATGGATCCATCAGTCTTGGCATCTCAATCTAAGCTGAAGTAGGTTCAGGGGGTTACAGTAATGGATCGGGAATCTATTGGAAATTGATTAGAGATTAGGTGTCTTTGGAGGCTAATGAAGCCAGTAGGTGGTCAAAGGGAAGTTACTCTGGTCAGGCATAAGAGACCAGAGGTCTGACAAATGGCCGGTGTGATAAATCTGTGTTTGAGCCATGCTGTGAGTGCCTTCTCCTGCATCCAGGTCCAGCAGGTCCACTAGGCTGACTGTAGACGGGGGCTCCGTGCGCTCAGTCTGTGCCACCCCTAGAAGGCCTCTGCCCGTCCCCTCCGACTGCCCATCCTACTCCAGCCGCCTCTCCACTGCCTCTTTCTGCCTGTCGGTCGACGAGGAGCAGGACGCCGCCCTCACCTCCCAGGAGGTCGCACAGTACCTAGAACTCAGCCCCAAAACAGAGAGGCGCAGGTAGGATTGCCTTCAGGATCTTTTATGGGCAACTGTCTAAAGACAATCAGACACGAAAGTATTACTGCATAGCCGTTCATTGTACACGTTTGTGTGAATATCTACAGAAACCCGTCAAATGTCACTCCCGCCTATACTTGCCAAAATTCATCAAAAATTTAAAATCATCAAAATGTTTTTTTTGTTTACATAGTGTAACTGTATATTTTTATGATATCAAATATTATATGGATGCACGAGATAAAATGTTAGTTTTCAAAACCTTTGACATGCTTCTCAATATGAAAACTATTCTCGTTGACAACAGAAACCCCTTAGCTAGCTTGTTGGATGTTATTAAAATGTAATTTTTCAGGGTACCAAGAGCGCTATCTCCCGTTTTGATCGCTAACTCTGTGTGTATCTAAACGAAACGACATGGATAACAATACATCAGCATTCAGGTTTATCAGTCATCTATCGATTTTGACTGCATGTCTGAAAATGGAGAGCTGTCATCTTATCTGCTTATCATCAAATCAAAGTGCACACCTCTCATGATTGCCAGCTATACATTTTAATTATTTACAATTAGAAACCTTGTTTCTTCCTTCTCTCATTTCCACTATCTAATTGTTGTATATTTTGTCAGTTCAGATAGGTATTGGCTATTATGTGTCGGGTTTTGATAAACATTTCTTGTCCATTGGTAACTGCATTCACATTGAAATTCAAAAGTCATTTTTACATTGTTTGTTGTACAAATGCAAGCAGTTAAGTTCAAAGTGTGAGAAATACAAGGACATGTTTTTAAAACAATAATTTTTTATTTTGTTTTGTTGTTTTTCTGTCATGCTTCGAAATGGAATTGGAATGAAACGGAATAGAATATTAGGATGCATTTAACTTTTGTTAGAAAATGGGTTCTGGTAAAGATATAGATCTCTTATAGGAGAAATATATGATCTTTTCCTTCAGCATCCTATCTGAGAGCCCTCCGTCTCTACCCCGCCCCTTCTCACCAACACCAACGTTCGGTTACATCTGCGGGCCCCTGGACACGGAGGATGTGGTGGCGGATGGGCCGCCGGTGCTGGGCTCCCGGCGGGGCGGGCCCAGGAGCACACCCTCCTCCTGCTGTAGCGAATGGGAGGGATCCCTCTGGAACGGCTGGGGCTCGGTCTCGGAGAGCAACGCGCCCAGCGCCCGGACCAGCCTCATTAGCTCTTCTGATGGCTCCTTCATGAACGACGCCCACTTTGCCCGGGTCCTGGCCGTGGCCTCCGAGTCCCTCGGCGGGGCAAGTTTCCCAGGTAGGGCTGGAACACATTCTTCATCAGGGGTACACGTCTTTGCACTGAGCCCTTCGGTGCGGGGCCATCGATTCAGTCCGCACTGTGAACCTGAATGAGTACGTTAAATTAGGGCTGGAACATTTTTATATATGGACCAAGCGGAGGACCAGGGCTGCCCACTCATTTAGAGGTTTGTAACTGCAGGAAACCTAGTGACAAGCTAACTAATGGCAATTTCAAAATGGATAGCTACAGGTACAAATGTCATATATTTTTTAAAATCCCTAGAGCGATTTACGTCTTCCTATAGTTAGATAACCCTCCGTTCAGAAATCGGGGGTACACTGATCGTGAGTTCCCACTGTGATCAGAGCGTTGATATCAGGAACTTATTGTTTAATTGAATATTTTATTTTTGTTTTATAACTATTCATAGCAAATGATCACAGTTTAGCTTCTGGTTAATCTTGAAAAACCTGGCTAAGAGTCGGCTGACCTAAGTAGTGGGATCATTAATGGCTGTATATGTTACAGGGATGTCAGATATTGCTGAGGTGTTATTTGTTCAAAATATTCTTTTGCAAATGATAAAAAATGTTCTTTTTTCTTCCACCGAACTGAACTGTGACCCCAAAACCGCAATATGTACCGAATGGTTGGTTTGGTGAACCACTCCACTCCTAGTAGACACATTTTTTTATATTTTTATATATATGTATTCTATTTGATATGAAACCACAATGTTTACCATGCAGGACTGGAACAAAATATTCTTCATTAGGTAAATGCACTGTATTCTAATTCATATAAAACGACAATAGTACTCTGTGGACATTAAACAGGCAAAGCTTTTGTGCGTTTAATGAGTATTTAAAATTGAAATAACCGTGTTCAACAAAATGACAGCATTGAAAATGCTGAAAACTTCCATGTTTAGAAAGCCTGAGGAGTAATTTCTTTTTATTGCCTTTAGATGGCGTATTTAGACAATCTATGGTTTTGTCGGTTATTTCATATTTTTACGGAATTTGATAAGGCATGATACAAAGGCATCTTTATTTCTAGAGGCTTGTAAAGCAATTTAACTGAAGTCCAATTTGAGCTATTGAGTTAAAAAAAAAAAAAAGAACAAAGAACAAAAAAAAAATTATTTATCTGGTAAATAATAAGAAACAGCGTTCAGCTCTGCGGGAATAATTTTTCTAACGCTGACGGCTGTATTGAGATTCAGTATTTTTTTCAGTTCTGTTTTATGTTTTTATACCAAACCATCCTCTGAGGACCTTTTGTGTTAAATGTCTGCTTTAAATGTTTGAGCAGGCTCCCAAAGGGGCTGGCCTGAAATGTTTTGGTCCTTTGTTGTGTTTGGCAGTCTTCACCGTTTCCCCCATAGCTCGTCTCTTGCTCTGTCTCTCTCTGCCCTCTCCGCTCCCTCTGGTCGAGGCCAGCACATGAATAATCTCATATGATTTCTGTCGCCATGCTCCATTTGGAACACATTGTATATAGGGCAACCGCAGACGGCTTTGGTGACCAAATCCCTACACGAATGTTAGTTTTGTGGATGAAGGGATGTGCTGTTGACCCTAAGGATGGCCGTTCCCCAACATCCACCCCCCTACCGCTGATTACTTCTGCCAGAGAGGGAGACTCTTCTGAAAGCTTCTAATGACAGCTGCGCTGTGTTCTGCTGTCTCGTGCAAAGCGTCTGGCTGTTAATTTAAATCGGGTCCGCTCAGGTGTGCCTTGGCTGGGTTCGACGGAGTCTGTTTGTGAGGTCCTCGAGGGCAGGCTCCTTCGGGGTGGCCGCCGGCGCCTGTGTGGTCCACGAGACTGACCTGCGGTAGAGAGTAGTGAGATTGAGGTCGCAGTCTATCTTCTTGCCCATTGTCCTGCCGTGACAGGACGTGGAGCGTGGGGGTAAGAAATCATCTCCCAGCCGCTCTCAGCAAATTGGAAGGCCCGACTAGCCACCTTTCTGACAGCGTCTCTTAATCAATCATCCCTCAGCTTAATGCAGCACATCATTTTCAGAACTGGTATCTTGTATATTCAGTTTCTTCTACTGCAAATGAACTTAATCATTGCTTAAGTTTTTTAGCGTAACAAATCCAGCTTATATGGTTAACTTGTTTGTTAATAGCTGACAAAAACGGAGATGTGTAAACTGGGAAATTAGAAGAGTCTTTTACTGATGTTAATTTTATTTTTTTTGCCATGATTGAGGTCTTAAATATCCAATGACCTTAAAAAACTGTTAGGCACTTGCTTTTAGAAAGTCCAGGGGGGATTCAGGCATGAGCTGTCTCTGTTAATTAGATTTAAAAGGCTAAAGGATCAAATAATTTAGCGTTGCAGAAATGAGCTGACGAGAGGAAAGCTAGCATAGAAGATTTAATTATTGACTCGCGTGTTGTTCAGTATGTTTTCAAAAGGTGATTTACAATTTTTGAAAAAGTTAATTATATTTCTTTTGTGTCTTGTCTTGTCTTATCGTTTGCAGACTTCTCCCCGCCCGCATCACCCCTGAGCACTCTGTTCCCCCCAAGGGAGTGTTTTGGGGAGCCGGACCCCCTGCCTGTGTGGGACTGGAGCACGGCCTGGGTGGAGGAGATGGAGGCGCAGTATCGCTCCTTCTCCAGGGGGGGGGACAGAAGGCCAGGGCCAAACACAATTTTAGAGACTCGGATGCGTCGTGCGGAGGACAGGAGCAGGGCAGAGCTCAGGGGTGGACCAGGAATCCGCAAAATGCAGTCCCAGCGATGATTATCATACCCCCCCCCATCCAAGTTCAGCGGTCTCAGACCTACACTGGTTACTGTACCGCATTCCGCACAATACCTCAGGGCAGCCTCTTTTCCGGTTATCTCTATCTGACCTGAGTCTCATTTTGTCCGTCTAGGGTTAAACAGAGTCCTCATAAAATCAAGGCTGGGGGGCCCCCCCCCCCCCCCCCCCCCCCACGGGGGGGGGGGGGGGAGGGGGGGGGGGTG